>PVJS01025896.1:0-27473 GCA_004027185.1 Glis glis
AGAGAGAGAGAGAGAGAGAGAGAGAGAGAGAGAGAGCTGAGGCTGGCCGCGAACCCGGATCCTCCAGTCTCCACCTCCCAAAGTACTGGGATTACAAGCGTGCGTCACCACGCCCGGCTTCCATTAATTCTTAAAATAATCCTTTGAGGTTGATGAAAATTAAAGCTTCAATTAAAGTTTCAAATTAAAGCTACAAATGAAAATTAGAGCTTCATAAACTGTGCATCTTCTGTTCCCTCTTTTCCCTCTATGTCTTTCTGTCCTTCCCATCCCTTCCCCTTCCTTTCCCTATTCCCATTTACTCTATTCTTTTATTCTTTCATTTATTCAAAATATATTGAGCTTCTACACCATGTCTGGCTTTGTGCTAAATGCTAGGTGCCAGCGAACAATAGAGACAAAGTCCTTGTTCTCATGTACCATATAGCCAAGCCAATAGGGACAGAAGTATGTTCAAGCAGAGCTTAAGGGGCATGGGGGAGGGGAGCCGTACATATAGAAAAGATGTTTCTAGGAATGATAGCTGGTGTATTAGTTGACACACTAGAGATTTTAAAAGATTTCAACAGGATGAGACAATGGGTCAAGACCATTATTGAAATTAAACAGAAATAAGCATAAAGCCTTTCACTGACATTTATTATTATATAAATATAGAATCAATAAGACATGACTTCATATGGTTTAGGTGAAGTTTGAAGTCCCACCAATATGAAGAATGCCTTAAAAAAACATGTAGTCAGTAGAAAGCTATTCCATACCAGCATGGATTCCTAAACAAAGGTACTTGGTAATTCCACATTACATCTAGAACTCACTACAGGGCTTTCTGTTTGTTTGTTTGTTTGTTTGTTTGTGTGTTTGTTTGTTTGTTTTAAGAGAGACACTGGTTACAAAATAGTGTATATTGTTTTTGAGAGAATAAAATTCCCCAAAATTCTGTTTTCCCTGGTAGAAAGTGAGAGATACACACTTAATTCTTATTCATTCCTCTGCCCTAATGAGCTCTCCTATGAGAATATTTGGTATGGTTGATATGAACCAAAAGATCATTGGCAGCCCAAAGTAGTTGGTTTTCCTTAAGAATACCTCATAATGTCTATTGCTCATTTAGGGTATAAATTTCCAGAATTATTTTGTTTACTTTTAGTCTGAGGATACAAAATGATCACATGTAAAACTATGGTAAAATAATAGATAATTAGTTTATTATGACATCAGGAAGAGACCAAAAGGGGAGACAGTTTGAGGGAGTAGAAAGAACACTGGCAGTAAAATTAAACATGTGGGTTTGAATCCCAACTCTACCTAGGCTGATTTTGTTACAGACAAGTTACATAACATTCTCTGAGCCTTAGTTTCATTATTTGTAAAAATGGGGATCCAAATCTCTGCATCACAAAATAGCCACAGCAATTAGAAATACTATTGGTAAATTGTTGATCAAAGCGTCTGATATAATAATGTACATGGCTAAGGAACCTTAACAAAAGAAACCATTGAAAGAAAGGAGGAGGAATCAGGAAGAATTGTTGAAAGAAATGTTTTTTTGATATTCGTCCTTAAGAAATCATGGACATGGATTGACTGAGTATCAGAAAGATCATTATAGCTAAGAAAACAATGACAGAATGAAGACACACAGTGAAGATGTTGTATCCATGCTGTTGTGTTATTTCTTAACCAACCAGGACATCATTTGACAGTGTGCCCCATTGGGATTGAAATTCATTGACAACTCTTTGTGGCCAGTGATAATCTCTGAGCATATGCTTAATTTCCTGCTGCTAAACCTTCCTACCATGTAGGGAATGATGTTATATTATTATCAACTTATTCTCATTGTAACTGATAAAACTGTCAGTCATTTTCATGTCACATAAAATGTCAAGTATTTTTCATGAGAATTTCCACAAAGCACTTTCATGATGGCTGCCTTTAAAATAAAGTGCTCATTTCTGTTCCTGTATCAGAAATATCTGGCAAGGGGATGTGTTTTCTTTTCTTTACTAGAAACTGCTACCCAACTTATTAGTGAAAGGCAGCTTATTTTAAATTTGTTATTTTAAGAAAAGCTAGATACTATGTTCAACATGTCACTCAATCTAAAACTAGGAAACACCAAGCTCACTTAACAAATATAACTAATAATTTAAAATATTGTGTAATTCGGGTGTTTCTGCTTACTATGGAAAGGATATTATGAGAAAGAAATGAAGTGATTGGAGAGGTAGAGGAAGAAGAGAAAGTAAAAAACAAAATGTGGGCCAAAAAGGGAAAGAAATGAAAAGAATACAAAAGAGAAATACAGGAAGAGAGAGAAGACAGGAGAGAGAGGGGCAGAGGAGGAGAAAGAAAACATAAGAGAAACACAGAAAGAATAGGGATAAAGACTAGAGGAGTGAATGGGGCGGTGTGAGTAGGGGTCACTCTACTTACATCCAGAGACCCCATTGTTCTTCCCCATCCCCCATCTGCGTCTTGACCCAGATGGAGGCAACTCTACAAGCTAAAGTGCACACATTTCTAGCATTTCCTCACATGCCCAGGATCATCATAGGCTTACAGTTTTAAGTAGTTCCTAAAATTTCCTTTTCATTAAACATCTACCAAGTTCCATTTCCTTTGTTATCTTCTTCCTGGTGGTATCCTTGACTCATTCAAAACTCAAGATCATAGTAGGAATCTAAGATTAAAATGTTATATGTCCATTTATTCAAAATTAACTTTTTAAACCAAGTTAGGTCTTGAAATAGAGTACTATAAGGGCCCTTTAGAAAATCATGTAAACTGCCTATATGAAAAATCTTTTGCATCCTTGTGGGCATATTCAGATCTCCTGGCCAGCTATTATAATCTGGGGTGTATGGAGTTGCTGGAGGTAGGGTGGCAACATCCAGTATTTTGTAAGGGTGGTATGATGTAATGGGCAGCCAGTGTTGAGACTCATGCCTTTTGGGTAGTGGTAGAAGTCCATTTCAGCAAAAAAAAAAAAAAAAAAAAAAAATTATAAAATGTTATATAATAGATATATAACATATAAATGTTATTCTTGTACATATTATATACTATATAAATAATATTATTCTATGTAGCATTGCATATATTGCAAAACTTATCTCATGCATGTGTGTATGTGTTTGTGTGCATTGTGTGCATGAACACTCATTAAAGAACCTTTGGTGGCACAAAGGCAGACACATAGACCAATGGAGCAGAATAGAAGACTCCGAAACAAATCCACACACCTACAGCCAATTGATTTTTGACAAAGGGGCTAAAAACATCCACTGGAAAAAAGACAGCCTCTTCAACAAATGGTGCTGGCAAAACTGGCTGACCATATGCAGAAAAATAGAAATAAACCCCACTTTCTCACCTTGTACAAAAGTCAATTCAAGATGGATCAAAGACCTAGAAATCAGACCAGAGACTTTGCAGCTACTTGAAGAGGGCATAGGCCCAACACTTCAACACATAGGCACAGGTAATGACTTCCTCAACAAGACCCCAAAGGCACAGGAAATTAAAATGAGGAATAATACATGGGATTGCATTAAACTGAAGAGCTTTTGTGTAGCAAAGGAAACAATCTAGAACCTCAACAGAGAGCTGACAGAATGGGAGAAGATTTTTGCCAGCTACTCCTCTGATAGAGGACTAATATCTAGAATATATAGGGAACTTAAAAAAATCACCACTATAAAAACAAATAATCCAATCAAAAAATGGATATCAAGTGAACTAAATAGATACTTCACCAAAGAAGAAATACAAATGACCAATAAATGTATGAAAAAATGTTCAACATCATTAGCAATCAGAGAGATGCAAATCAAAACTACCCTGAGATTTCACCTAACCCCAATTAGAATGGCAATCATTAAAAACACAAACAACAACAAATGCTGGCAAGGATGTAGAGAAGTAGGAACTCTAATACACTGTTGGTGGGATTGCAAATTAGTGCAACCACTTTGGAAAACAGTGTGGAGGATCCTCAGAAGAATGGGAATGAACCTACCATATGACCCAGCAATACCACTTCTAGGCATCTACCCAAAAGAACTGAAACCAAACTACCAGACTAATGCATGTCTATCTATGTTTATAGCTGCACAATTCCCAATTGCTAAACTTTGGAACCAGCCAAGGTGTCCATCAACAGATGAATGGATTACAAAACTATGGGATATGTACACAATGGAATTTTACAGCCATAAAGAAGAACAAAATTACATCATTTGCAGGGAAATGGAGGGAACTGGAGAACATTATGCTAAGAGATTAGTCAGTCACAAAGAGTGAAAAGTCAGATGTTCTCCCTAATATGTGGAAGCTAGGGAGAATGGGACTTAGAAGGGACTCCAGACAAAGAAGGAGAAACCCTTAGTTGAGCAAAGAAGGTGACCTAACTGAGGGAGATGGGAGGGGGGAAGAGGGAAGTACACTGATGCACACGATGTATATACACAAACTTATCAGAGTCAATCACTATGCTGAGAACAGAAAGGAGGGAAGGGGAAGGGAAAAGGGTAGGATTTGAGGGAGGGATAAATGAGCAATGTGTGCACGCATGCTTCTGATACCCTGACACTTATCAAAATGTATAACTACCATGCACCAATAAATGAAATGAAATTTAAAAATTTTTCATTTGGAAAAATCCTGGAAAGGAATGTAAGTTGCTAAACTTTTTAGTGTTATAAAAAGAACAGCTCCAAAAAAATGAGAGGTGTGCTGGACATGTGGAACGGCAGTTGTGCTGGAGAAGGCTTCATGTGGAATTTGTTTCTTACCCATCACCTGAGCACCATGCTCATCACACTGGCCCCATTGCCTGCTAAATGAAGCACCAGCTCCTCACTTGGGAGTCTCCTCCATTCTGATTCTCTACCTCCTGGTGCCCTGTCTCCAGCCAAGCTCAGCCACAATGCACTTTGTCTTCGGGGCCTTTTTCCAGCCATTCCTTTAAATTGGACCAATCTACAACCTCCATAACCACAACTCTGTCATTGTCTATCGAAATTTTATCCATCCTTCAAATTCCTTCTTCCATGAAGCAATCTTAATTCTCTTGCCAACAGATATGATCCTTGTCTTTGAAATCCCACTGCATTCTCTCTCTCTCTCTTTCTCTCTCTCTCTCTCTCTCTCTCTCTCCTTATCTGTATTTGTTTTATGGTTGTGAATATTTTATCTTATTTGTCTAATGAGCTGAGAGAAGGTTGAGAATATCTCCTATATATTTGCGTCTTCTGTTGTGCCGACCTAGCACAGTGTTCTGCACAGAATGTGCTCAATAAGTATTTATTCAATGGCATTAATAAAACCAAAACAAGATATTGATTGAGGTAGAAAACTGATTGAGATAGGAAACTAAAATTTAAGCAGGTGTGTTTGTTGAAATAAATTAGCATTTCCAGAAGAAGCTGTTCTGTTCCTGGACTTAGAGACAGACAATGGCACAGCCAAGAAAAGCTTATGATCTCTAATATGCCCCAGCCAACATTGATTAAAGACCGATGTTCTTGTTTCTGGGATGCATCCAATGCACACAAAATGAGGGAAAATGAGGGCATGAACAGGTAAGGTTCTATCCAGCCCTAATTTAATGACAGTGGTTCTTCCCTCCTTTGTGAAGTAAGCCAGTCACGTATTCATCTTCAATTACTTCCTTTACTTCACTTTCACATGCACATATTAAATTATAACCCTGGGACTTATTTTCTATTTTCTCAGAAGACAGACAAAGCATTTACTTCTATAAATACAGTGCAATTGCCCTTCTACCTACACCAAAAAAAAAAAAAAGAAAAGAAAGAAGGAAAGAATAATGGCCAAGCTTGAGTTTATTCTTTATAACGTTCTCTGGAGAACAAGCCACACTGACCCCTTCCTGCACCCTCCAAACATGACCACTTGTACTTTGAATCAAATGAGATTGTTGTCCTTAGGCCATATTCTGCTGTACACAGTAAACACGAGTGCACATTTGAAAGTGGAATCCGTCCTCTTCAGTTTAGTAGTTAATCTAATCAACTCACTTTAAATTACCTTTTTGTAAAAAAAAAAAGGAAAGAATGCAAGAAAAGAAAATATATTTTAGAAACAAAACATGTGTCTATGCAGCTTTCTATGCACATGGAAGACAAAGGATCTTTCCAACAGGAAGACAGAATGACAGTTCCACTTATCTTGGCTGCTCATAAATTAGATCAGTGACATATTTTCTGTTGAAGAAGAAACCTTATCTTAGTGGCTACATTTCTGAATCAATCATCTGCATTTCTGTCCTGCCCCATCTCACAAGCAGGGAGCATTATACAATTTGTACATTTCAATTAGGTTGCCATAAAAAATGAGTAGCTCAAGGGCATTAGTTTATTACTGGTATCCAGCCATGTTTTCCTTGCTAAATGACATTCTGAAAGCCTCCATTCTGAGCATAATCACCTTAGGGCAACCACAGAGTGTGGCCCCAGATGATTCAATTACAGCTAAAAGTTGCTCTCTTCCCAGAGCACAAGGCTCCAGAAACCTATCTGCAGTCTTTTGTATTTGCAGGATATTTTCTTTTTCTTTCATAAACATTCCTGCATGGATATAAAATGCAGATGAAGACTATGTGCTGTCATCTCACTATTGTTTCTTTTCTATCTGATCTGTATTTATGAAGTGCAGTGTCATGTTTTAGGACAAATGACCCTCAGTTTTCCAAAAAATAAGTTTATAAATCGGTCGATGCAAATGAGAAGCATTACCCCATAGAACCAATAGTAAGGAATGCTGAGTTTCCCACTGTCATGGTTTGGATATAGAATTCCCCCTGAAGAGCTTATATATTAATGTTCAGAGTTGAACATTAAGTCATGAAGCTTGTAATCCCATCAGTGGACAAATCCATTGGGGTGAATTTACTGGGTGGTGACCTAGGAGGGTGGGGTGTGGCTGGAGGAGGTGGGTCCCTGGGTGTCCCTTAGGGACTGTACTTGTGTTTTTGAATACCCATTGCTTGCTCTTGCTTCTGGCCTCCATGATATGAGAGCAGAAGAATTGCTCTCTCTGTCTCTCTGCCTCCTGCCCCCATGCCCTGAGCTCTGCCCAAGCCAGCCTGATGTGAACTGAATCACTGAAATCTCCAGAACCGTGAGCAAATAAATCTTCCTCTAAGTTGTGATGTCCAGTTGTTTTGCATTACACCAGTGAAAATGCTGATTGAGACACCCACTGACCCACAATAACTTATTTAACTTACCATGAAACTCGGCTCTACAGTTTGCTTTCACTTCTAGGGAAAGGGAGCTAATGTTTCCAACAATTTGAGATGTTTGGGATTACCTCTGACATGGGATTACCCTCCTACCTGCCAATGATAGAGGGATTCTTTTTCCCTTTTCTGAGACAGCTTCCTGCAGTGTATTTGAGTGTAGGAACATATCAGTTATCTATTGCTGCATAACAAACCACTCCACACTTGATGATTGAAAACAACAGTCATTAATTGTTTGCAATTCTGTATGTTAGCCATTTAGGCAGGGCTCAGCCAATAGAGTCTTCTGCCGGTCTCTCCTGTTGCATGCAGCAACAGTTGACTGGCAACTTGGTGGAGTCTGGTGACCCAGTGTTACCCTATCACTTGGCTGGAAGTTGGTTTTGGCTGCTAGCTAGGCTCCTCTCTCCATGTGGTCTCTCATCCTCTAGGAGGCTAGCCTGGGCTTCTGTCCTCAGACTTCCAAGAGGGTGATTGTGGCAGCTGAACTACCTCTTCTTCTCTAGGCTCATAAGTTGCAGGATATCACTTCTGCTTCGTGTGTTGGTCAAAACAAACCACACAGCCAAGTCCAGATTCAGAATCCTTTCTTGATGAGAGGAGTAGCAAGGTCAACTGCAGAGGGATATGCAGGAATGAGTGGAATTACTGCAACAATCTATGCAGAGAGTCCACTGTAGGGGTGTTGGGGGGAAGGGTGAGGGGTAAGAGCAGTGGAAGGGAGGAAGAAGGTGACTGATAACTTTGAAGTTCAGTGGACCTGGATTCCAATCTCACTTTATTGTTTTCCTTGTAATGGAAAGGAAAGATTATTAACCTATCCAAGTTTTGGGTTTCCACCTCTTGAGGATAATTCCTCCTTCCCTATTATGATTATTACAATAATTAGAGATAATGTTTATAAACCCATCTAGCAAAGTGCCAGTTTCATAGAATCTATCAGTAAATAATTAAATTAATACTTCCTGAATACCCCCTCACCCCACAGAGGCAACAGGAAGGCTCAGGCTTTGGTCATCCCATCCTGGATGCTTTTCAGATGTTTCAAAATCAGCTCATCCATAAAGAACTCACTAACTCTCCTTCCTCATCTCCCCTATCCTCATTTGCCACTTTCATGCAGATTAAGGTATAGCTATCCAATAATCGCCCAAGTTTAGAGGCCTGGGAGCCATTCTCTCCATTTCTCTCACTCTATACCTACCTCTTGGTAGGTACATACTGCCCTCCTTTACACCAGTGTTTATTAGCTACCTGAGATGTGCCAGGTTTTGGACAAGACCTGGAATTAGCCAGTATGTGAGACCGATGGGGTGAGGACAGTCAGAGGTAAGAGGTGGTGTGATTCAAGTGAAGGATAGCTGGGTATGGCTAGTGTCTACTAAATAGTACCATGCGGAAGCAGATGAGGTACACTGTGCTATATGGGTGGGGTCTGGTAATAGATTGAGGGGGGGAATCCTTGGCAAAACAGAAGCAGAGAAGAAACAGGAAATTCTGTAATCAAGTCAGCCAGAAAGGACAAATGCGATGGAGACTTGTTTTCTGAGGCTGAATGGATGCTTCTAGAAATCAGCAATTTAGAAGAGAATGGGGTTATTTTTACAGTAAGCAGTAATATATAGCTTCTAACTTGGATAAATGGGTCTTGCAAGCTCCAAGAACAGAAAAATACAGACACACCAGCTCATCCTCTAAATATATCAGACCTAATACATAATAAGGAAAAGGTATTTTTAAAACAGTTTTAGCCATAAAACTATTATTAATTCCATGTTATTATATATATATATATATATATATAATATAATCAAACTGAAATTGCCTAGAAAATAACCCAGAGGCAGAACTAAAACTGCTATATCAAAAGCCAAAGCTTTTGTGATAGTTTGATATTAATGCAAAATTTAGTTTGCAGTTTTATTCTATTGCTCTTCTGAAGTCCCAAGTTATTTCTTAGCTAGATTTTAAGCATTCACTAACTTTTTACTACTCATTCCATTGTTTTATCTTTATTGACCTCTATGAGTACTAAGAAATAACTTAGATCTATTTACTATTAATTATTTCAACACTTAATTGATTTTAGAAATCAATGGTCCTAAAATAGTTTACAAAACAGTTTGGCACCCATAAGTTCATGGAATTCTTCCAACTTTATAAATATAACAGAACACAATTTCATCATTTATAATATAGCACCCTACACAAGATATCCAAATTGAAAAGTGACAAATAAAAGTATCTGTGTTTACACATGACATGATCTTGGATGTAGAAAACCCCAGACTCTACCAAAACATTAGAACCAATAAGCAAATTCAGCAAAGTTGCACTATACATAATCAACATGCAAACATCAGCTGTATTTCTGTACAGTAACAATGAGCAATCTGAAAAGGAAATTAAGAAAACAATCCCATTGAGAATGGAATCAAAAGAATAAAATGCTTAGGAACAAACTTAGCCAAAGAGGCAAAAGCCTTGTACATTGAAAACTACAAAACATTGCTGAAAGAAATTAAAGAAGATACAAGTGACTGGAAAGATATCTCATGTCATGGATCAAAACACATAATATTGTTAAAATGTCCATGCTACCCAAGGCTTTCTGGAAATTCAGTGCAATCCTAATCAAAGTCCCAATGGCCATTTTTGCAGAAATAGAAAAAAAATCCCAAATTAACGTGGAATCTTAAAGGATTCCAAATAGCCAAAACAATCTTGAAAAAGATAGAGCTGGAGGCCTTGCATTTCCTGATTTCAAAATATATTACAAGGCTTCAATAACCAATACTATGGTACTGACATAAAGACAGACATGGAACAGTGGACCAGAATAGAGAGGCCAGGAATACACCCTTGAATACATGGTCAAATGATCTTTGACACGGGCACCAAGGCTACGCAATGAGAAAATTATAGTCTCTTCAACAAATGGTCTTGGGAAAACTGCATATCTACATACAAAAGACTGAAGTTGGATCCTTTATTTATACCATACACAAGAAGTAACTCAAAATGGGCAAAAGAACCCAAATGTAAAGCCTGAAGGTATAAAATTCCCTGAAGAAAACAGAGGAAAAAAAGTTTTATGGCATTGGATTTGGCAATAAGTTCTTGTATATAATACCAAAAGCCCAGGCAGCAAAATAAAAATAGACAAAGGGGATTACATCAAACTCAAAATTTATATAGCAAAGGTAACAATAGCCAAAGTGAACAGTCAGCCTATGGAATGGGAACAAATATAAGCAAACCATATATCCGATGAAGATTTATATTCAGAATATATTTTTAAAAAGTCCTGCAATTCAATAACAATTAGCAACAGAACTCACAAATAACCTGACTTTAAAAATTGGCAAAAGATGAGGTAGATTAAAAAAATATAGAAAATATGTGTTGGCAAGGGTATGGAGAAATCGGAACACGTATGCACTATTAGTAGGAATATAAAATGAAACGGCACTATGGAAAACAGTATGGAGAGTCTTTAAAAAATTACAAATAGATTTGCCATATGATCCAGCAATCCTATTTCTTGGTATATATCCTGGAAAACTAAAACCAGAATCTCAAAGAGATACTTGCACCCCATGTTGATTGCAGCATTATTTGCAATAGCTAAGAGGTAAAAGCCACCTAAATATCCATTAAGAAATGAAAGGATAAAGAAATGTGATAGATACACAAAATAGAATAATACTTAGTCTTAAAGAAGGACATTCTGTTATATGCTACAACCTTGAGGATACTTTGCTACATTAACTAAGCCAATCACACACACAAAAAAACACTAAATGGATCCATTTATATGAAGTATCTAGAGTCTAAGTCTAGAGGCAGAAAGTACAATAGTAATTGCCAGTGGCTGGAGAAAATGAGGTGTTAATTGGTGTGGAGTTTCAGTTTTACAATTTGAAAAAGTCCTGGAGATCCAGTGCGCAACCATGTACATAAAGATAATACTGATTCTCTCTACACTTAAAAATGGTTAAGATGGTAATTTGATATGTATGCTTCTTATCATAATAAAAATCACCCTATCATCATAGAATTAAAGAGATAAAATATGTGACGCACTTAGGAGAACATGTGGCTCTTAATATGCACACATATGTCAGTTAGCATTATTGTTATGAATTAATCAACTCAAACTTGAGGATGAGTGACATTCTCATGTCCCCACAACTACTAAAGGGCAGTAGACAGGTTTTCAAGACAGGTTTTGAAGACAGGGCCTTCAAGACAGGTTTTCTCTCTCCAGAGCACATGGACTTTCTACTATTCTTTGTTTCCTGAAACTGTAACTTTCCTTTTCCTAAATGGTAAAAATTTAATTCTGGGATCCTAAACCAAAATTTCAAACTCTATTTCAAAGTCTATTCCTTACTACACATAACCAAATAAATAAATAAATAAATAACAATGGTCAGATTTAAGGGTCTGGTGTCTTTCCTATGTGAAATGGTTCATCACTCATTTTACCTTTTGAGAGCTGTATATTCATTTTCCTCCATCTTTTTCCTTATTTGACCCCATCCTTACTTTTTTATTTCTCAGGTGGCCTATTTTAGTGTAGCAGAACAAGTGGATCTTTAGTCTTTAACTAGATCTGTACTCTTACTCCCTGGCTCTGCTTTTGAAACTACCCAGGAGTTGGACCAACCAAGAAAAACTGCAAGAGAGCTGGGATTGTATCTGTTTTGTTCTCTGTTGGATTATTGGTGCATTATGTTGTGCTGTGTTCATGTAGGATTGAATAAAAGAAAGATAAATGCTGTCACAAAGAAAACAATCTTAGACGATCCAAGCTGGAAGTAATCCAAGTCACCCATAACTACTCCATGGAAGAGCTGATCTCAAAAACATTTTGGTGGTCTACTACTCTACTCATAAATAATATTGATCAGTTACTTTGTGTGGTTTACGTAAGCTGTGTCCTTGAAAGACACAATTTGGTCTACCTCCGTTTTGGAGATGCTAATGAAGCATTTCTCTAGATGATAATGAAGAAGCATTCTAAACCTGGCATGCTCTGATTTTGATCACTGGGTTAAGATGTTTCATTTGATTCTGAGATGCTAAGATTCTTTTCCAACCCAATTTGTGTAGTTTATTAGAAAGGCAAAAATCTTCTCAGAGGAGATACAGCATCTCCCAGAGCATCAGTAGGGATTGTGGCAGGCTTTTCCTTAGAAATCCTTGACAAGTGCAATTAAGTGAGGGCTGTGGTGGCTGAGGGAGATTGGAAATTCCTGTTTAAGGGATGGTGTGGTCCAGGAATATTTTCCTAGCACCAAGGAGAAGCAAGATGCTGGAGGTGGGAGGACCAGAAAAAGAGCCCATTGCAATAGTTCAGGTGGGAAGTGAGGTTGCTCCAAAATGGGTCAATGGTGGAAATGAAAGAGGAATAAGATTTTATGAAGAAAGGCTTTTTACTTTCGTGAAGGTAGGGCCCACATCTTGGATCTGCAGCAGTAGCACAGTGCCTTCACCCTGCAGATACTCAATCTATAGATGTTTTATGAATGTATGAACTGATTGAAAGTAAGGGCTCAGAAAAAACAAGGTGTACAAATGATTTTATGATTTACAATAGTCCTCATACCTTCAGGGTATATGTTCGAAGATCCCCCAGTGAATGCCTGAAATTGCAAATAGTACCACACCCTATATATATTATGTTTTCCCATATATGTACATACCTATGAAAAAATCTGGCACAGTAAGAAATTAATAATAATAAGTACTAATAAAATAGAATAATTACTATATTAAGTGAAATAAAGGTTATTTGAACACAAACACTGTGATACTGCAACAGTTGATCTGATAATCCAGATATCTACTAAGTGACTAACAGGCAGGTAGCATATACAACATGGATACACTGGATGAAGGGACGACTCACATTCCATGAAATATAGAATGGTATGATGCAAGATTTCATCACACTACTTGTTTAACTGAAGCTTCAGAAAATGAAACTTTTGATAAAGGGGGACTACCATATTTTGGGATTTTTGCTCAGTTATCTAAGAGTGGCAGTTCCATTAGGAATTTTGAGCATGTTAGAAAGATATATCTGACTCCTGGGAAGATAATGTATTTTGTTTGGGTGGGGGTGAATTTGATAGTCAGGTAGCAAGTAATTGAAAATCTGAGACTGGGACTTAAAAAAGGAGACAGGGTAAAGTTTCAGGAGAGGTCCAGAGGGGGAAAGGGATTAGGATTCCACCAGTAGGTGGAGAAAGTTGGATCACTTTGATGATTGAGGTAGTAGAGTACTGGTGTAGGAAGTAAAGAGAAGAGGCTAACAATTTTTTGGGGAGAGAGGTAGGGGGAGAGAACATGTGTATTAGAAGAGGAAGAAAGAAGAAAACTGAAAGGAGGCAACCACAAGGACTTTCATAAGGGCGTATCCAAGGAAAGAAAGAATTTCAGGTAGAAATCAATAGTCAAAAGGTGTGAAACTGCCAGGTGTGGTGGCGCACGCTTGTAATCCCAGTACTTGGGAGGCTGAGACAGGAGGATCACAGGTTCACGGCCAGCCTCAGCTACCTAGTGAGCCCCCCACAACTTAGTGAGACCCTGTTTCAAAATTTAAAAAAAAACATAAAAATAGGGCTGGGGGTGTCGCTCAGAGGTAGAATGCCCCTGAGTTCAATCCTCAGTACCACACACACACAAAAAGTGTGAAACTTTGAAGAGAAGATTGAGATGTTTAAGAGAATCAAATCAATTTGTACTGACCTCAGAAGATGACTATAATTTCTAAAAATTAGCACATTCAGTAGTATAACAACATTGAAGAGTGCTAGTGGATAGATATTATGAGCCAGAGTGCCAACGTAAGTCATCATCCTCATGGTCCTCAAGGGACTGAGGACCCATTGATCCCTGATGGGTTTCACTTACTGTCACCTCAAAGTCAAGCATTAAAATTATTCCAGTATCATAGAATTCAAGCTGATAAAGATTCATCTTGCCTTGTATCCAAATATATAGGCCTTCCTGACCAGCTTCTTTATGCTCAGCACTTGACCGCCATATTGCTAAAGAAATAGGGGGGCTCCCAAAGAAGATTGTTCTGAAAGCTTCTGATTTAGTACTGAAACGTTTGGAAATCTCTGCATATGTACAAAGGCTTAAGGGGATTAATTAGGATGAAATACTGAGATCTGCTAGTCAGCACAGATTTTCCTCAAAATCTCTAATACTCAGACAACCGTGTACAGTGACCACAACCTAGTGGCCTCCTAGCCCCATTTTTTCCTTCTTCCTCCCCACAGAAATGCTAACAATGTATGTAAGGTGTGCCTTGCTTGTTAACAAGGCAGAAGAGAATGTACATCAGATTCCTATCAGAGATTTTTGGACTCTGTTTCACTTGCCAACCCTAAATCTTGTCTTCTGAAAGAAATGACATGACTCATTCTCAACAATCTGAAGCATTCAATAATAGAATGGTTCACTTTTCAGAAATCAAAAGGTACTGCACGTTCTCTAGAATGCCAAAGGTAATGCAGATTATTCACAATTCACAATTTAAGTTTTCATCACTTTAAAATTATAAAATGAGTTTTAAAGCAGGAAGATTTTATATATACACACACATATCTGTATCTATAGATATCTATATGTAGATATCACATATACACATATTAATTTGTCAAAATGAGAAATTAAAAATAACTAATAAGATAGAACAACTATAACAGTATACTGTAATGAAAGTTATGTGAATGTGATCTCTCTCTTTATTTCTGGAATTTTCTGTGTGCTATTTTTGGATGGAGGTTGTAGATATATATAGAGATACATATATAAACTAATTTGGTGAAGTTTTTTGACCCAGTTGGGTCATTTCTGCATTTCCATACTTTTTCATTCAACCTGTGAGACTGGCCTGATGTTAATTCACCAACAGAATATCCACACGCCCAAGCATATGTGTGCGACTGCAGTGTTTCTCAAATTTGAAACCGCATTTGAGTCACGTGGAAATCTGGTCAAAACACAGATCACGTGCCTCACCCCCAAGAATTTCTGATTTAGTAAGTCTGAAATGAGTCCGAAGGATGTATATTTGTGGCAAGTTTTCATATCAGAGGTTCCCATACTCCCTTGCTTCATAGTTCCCTCAAGGTCTCAGTAAGTTTTCACAGTTCCCTTTGGAAGCACTGCCAGACTTATCCGCTCACCCTATTCCTGGGCCAAAAGAAATGCCTATACCTAGTTGTGTGCATTAAGTAGTTAGGTCCAGACAACTGAAGAAGTATTTATGTCTAAGAACTTAGTAGCTATTTTTAAATACTCTTAAGTTAAAGGAAAATAATACAGTAATTTCTCAGTATGCTTGTGGATATCCGATCCTCAAGTCAGTTATATAAAATGGTATAGTATTTGCATATAACCTATACATATCCTTCTGTACTCTTTAAGTCATGTCTACATTACTCATAAGACCTAATGCAAATGCTATGTAAATAGTTGTTATACTGTATTGTTTAGGGAATAATGACAAGGATAAAAGTCTATATATGTTCAATAGAGACAGACATAATGTTTTTTCTGAATGTCTTCAATCCACTTTAAAAACCATTGTACTCATGACTCAAAGAGACCCTAAGGAAGGAATTTTTAGATTTTTTTTTTTGCATTTTCTATGACATTTTCTTTGACCCAGTTGAATCTGCAGACATGGAACCCACAGATATGGAGGGAAAATAGTATTTTATTTCATTATTAGTAACCATAGTTACTTAATAAAGGGATGTGTGCACTGATTGGACACTACAGTTTCTCAAATCTTGGAAATAGGTTGGCCATTGCCACCCTTATTTTCTGTTCCAATTGACTTTGACATAGTACCTCTTTTGTTTTGGTTTGGTTTAATTTGTTTTGTTATTGTTTGCTTGTTTATCACAGCAACTGCTGAAAACCCATCTTTACAAGATAAGGCCTCAGGGAAAGGAATGTTGAGAGGATCTTATGCTGGAAGTGTGAACTACCTTGAACTAGCAGTTTGCCCAGTTCTGACAGGTGTCCAGTGTAGCTGTGAGTCTCAAATTTTAAAAATACTCCATGCCACCCATGTGGATTTTCTGGAGTGCCCCAGAATGCCCTGGCACCCATTCAGGGAGCCAAGGGCTCCAATGTTGTTGCTGCTGCTGCTGGTTAGAGCACTCCACTTTAAAAACCATTGTATTCATGGTTCAGAGACCCTAAGGAAGGAATTTTCTGGGTTTGTTTTTTTTTTTTCATTTTTATGACAATACTTAAAATCCTTAGGATACTGGTAAACAAGAAACGTAGATAAAAGCCAGGCGTGGTGGCACAGGACTATAATCCCAGTACTTGGAAGGCTGAGACAGGAGGGTCACAGATTCAAGGACAGCCTCAGCAATGTAGTGAGACTCTCAAAAACCTAGCAAGACCCTGTTTCAAAACAAAAATAAAAAATAAAACAAGAAAGAAAAGAAATGCAGATAAATATATATGCATTTACATTAATGAGTTTTTAAAACTTCTATAGCAAAACAATTGAATAGGAAAGGAATCAAAGAATGAATAAAGATACCATGAAGAGTTGTACATTTTAAAAGTGAAACACTTAAGATTGTGTGTAATTGTTGTTATGGAGCATTTACAAGGATTTTTTTTTCTTCTTAGTGTTTTTCAGTCTCAATTACTTAAACCTGGCAACAATTATTAATTACAAGCTGGGTAACAATTATTGTCCTGATTTTACAAGCAGGAAGCTAATATGTCATGTTAGGTGAATAGCCTTAGACTCAAGAGAGCTTGATTTGTTGGAGGCAGAATGCTAACATCACAATATTTTAGTTTTCTTTAAAAAAATAGTTATAAGACACTGGATAATCATTTCACATAGTTTAAAAACAAAACCTTCATAGCTAATTTTCACAAAAATCATGTAAAGTAAGCGAATATTAAGTAGCCCTGTTTTACTAAGGAGAAATCCATGGCCCGCAGTAGACAGCAAGGGGGAAAGTGACGGAAACATTCGAGAGAGCCCAGCGAGTGAAGGAGAAAAGACAGCATGATGTGTCTGAAGACACTGAACTGAGACGGTCGCCATTAAAAATAGCTGGTCATTTTCTCAGGAGAATCCAATTCAAAGCCCATTGTGGACAAAGCGACAGAAAAAAATCAGCTGTATGATAAGAAAAGCAGGTCCCAGTCAACAGTGCTGCATGTCAAGGGGCAGATGTTCAGCATCTACTGGACTGAATCACCGCTTCAGTGGGGGCCAGGACCAAGAGTCTATTCAGACAAACTAGCCCTTTGCCCTCTGCATACACGAATTTATAAGCCACATTTGCATATGAACATGGCCCGATGTATCTCCAGCTTGTCCAGTGAATGGCTTGTGCACCGAGCAGTGCTCCGGCTCTGTTGTCCAGGTTTCTGGAATAGAGTTGCAAGACTCTGGAGGAAAAGAGAAGAGGAGATGAGAGATCATAAGTTGAGCGATTGCTTTTTCATCTGTCCTGGAGAATATGAGATTTAATACACTAACCTGTGAGGTAGATGATTGAACAGAGTATACATTATTCTCCACTTATCCATTGTTCCACTTTCCTAAGTTTCAGTTACCTATGGTCAACCTCCACCCAAAAATAGTAAACAGAAAATTCCAGAAATAGAGACCACATTCATATAACTTTTATTACAATATACCGTTATAATTGTTCTATTTTATTATTAGTTATTGTTTTTAATTTCTTACTGTGCCAAATTTATAAATTAAACTTTATCTTAAGTATATATATATATATGAAAAAATGTAGTAGTTATCCCTGGGGACAACTGGACATTGGTTCCAGGAGTTTCTTATATACAATGGCATAGTATTTGCATAGAACCTGTGCACATCTTCTGAATACTTTGTATCATTTCTAGATTGCTTATAATACCTAATAAAATGCAAATGCTATGTAAAGAGTTGTATTGTTTGGCCAATAATTACCAGGAAAAAAAGTCTGTACATGTTCAATAAGTACAGATGCAATTTTTTTTCATATATTTTCAAGCCTATTGTTTGAATCTGCAGATGTGGGACCCCTGGATATGGAGGGGCAGCTTTATGAATGGGGTTGCATGGTATCCTTGGCTTCAGGCATCCACTGGGGGGTCTTAGAAATCATCCCCCATGGATAAGGGGGGGCTCCTATCCTAAGATGACACTGAATCGTGAGTTTGTTAATATCTTTGAAGTTTCAGGTAAAGCTCTGTGGTCTCGAAAAGAGAAATGCCCCAGGGTCTAGAGTCAGAAAGAGTGATCTACAGTTGGAGTCCCAGTTTTGCCCCAGCCGGCCACGTGACCAAGACCATTCTAAACTGTCACTTTCCTCCCTTGTGGGTCTATAAAGAGGTCAGAAGTGAAGTGGTGAACGTGAGCACATGCTGCAAGCTTTTATTAAGCTCCCTCCAACTCAAGATGGTGCTCAGATTCCAAAACACAACACCCCAAAATGTGCTTGCCCTCAATCCTGTACCCGTAGTGCACGATGCCTGTCCCCACGGGGCAGAGATGTGGCCTGAGTGAATCCCCAGAGCTACTCAGCCACCACCAGTGCCAGGCCAGACAGAGTCAGTCTCCCTGGTGCCTTGAGCAATGTGCCACACAGGAGAGGCTGGCCTGCTTCCTGGACATCTGCACCCCTCCCCAGGGCTTTCTTCGGGGAGAGCTGCTAGGTTGGCAGCTTGAGGGCCGGGTCAGTCCTTCATCACTGTCCCCAGCCGACTTCTGTTGACACTGCCCCTCACCCTGGAAATAAATTCTAATTCTCCTTTATTTGTTAGGATAACAGACCGAAGGGTTTCCTGAGAGGCAAGACTTCCAATTTTAAAAAAGATGGTAGATCTCCCTAGATTTAGCCCAACTTAGACTCTATCTCTTTCAAAATTAATGTCCCAATCTCTTCACTAGGAATTAAGTATTATTTTCTCTCATCCTTATATGACAACAGATGTGGGATTATGGCTCTATCTTTGCCCCTCAGGTATTAGAATTCTTTCCAAGTGTTTGTTTCTGGCATCATGTTGTGGTATAAAACTTATCCTCCACAGTGCCTAGTGAGTGCCCTGCACATCAGAGGTACTTAGAAGTTGTTTGCATGAATTGAAGAAATTAATCATTTGAAAACAAAATGAGTAAAGACTGACCTTAGGCATCATAATGGACTGAATAAACAGTGTTTTAGAAGGGATAATGTGATTCTCAGATGAATCAACATGAGGATAACAGGAAATAGGCTGAGATTTCGGCAAAAGAGAATTCCATGCATCAAAAGGCAGCCCTTGACCGGAAGCATGTGGGAAAAAAAAGAAAGTGGATATAGCTTGCAAAAGATTATGAAATCTCTGCTCTCAAAAATCGTTCAACATTGCTCCAGCATCCATGTATCTTTGTTTACTATGAAGATTTTCTGAAATAAGGGGCTGGACAAAGTGACATTGGAGGCAGTATTCAGGAGGGCTGCCTCAGGAAAGCGTAGTAGATGGGGATGAGTGTTCTCCGGATTTCCAGGGGGGCCACACCCACTTTTCTTTTTAACCAAGGTAAGATGTGCATGTGCTGGCTTTTTCCTGTCCAAGTAGTGATGTCTGAGGTTTAGAAGTCAAGAGTGTGACAGTAAAGCTAACTAGAAGCACAAGATGCTATTACAATATCGCTGGTGACTTTTCCCATACGCGATTTATTAAGACTCGGTGAGTTGCCATTTGCCACTGAAGAACGATGGCTCCAGTCTCTCCTCCTTTACCATGTGGACTGACCATCTGCTCAGGATAATTGCAAATTCACTTCCAGGACGCATAAAGTCGCCCTGTGTTCTTGCATGTCTTTGAAATGCCTCGGGGCAACTGCTCCTCTCCGCTGGAGCAGGCTCAACAGCTGTGGGATTCACTGGGGTTTGTCTCTGCTCCATTTCTGGCAGCAGGCAACAACCGCCCAGCCACTCTCCAAAAAAGCCTGCACATTGTAAACCCATTAAGGCTTAACTCCTAGGGGACAACAAAGAGAACTGCCTTTGAATGTCAGCTCTGTGCGGATCACAGAGCCTTCTGGCACTGGGGCTTGTCCTCAGGGCCAGGGTGATCTGCAGGGAAAGTTACAAGCTTCTGAGGGAATATTTTCACAGGTTTCCCAAACAAAAGGTTCTTTCTTCCAACCCTGTACAACTCCTTTCTGATTGCTAATTAACCAAACCTAGGGAAAAAAAGGCCATTTCTGTAAACAAACTAGAGCTAGTATGTGTTTGTGTGTGCATGAGTACGTGCACGTGCGTGGTACTGTCAGTGTGAGTTTTAATGATTTGTGTATTTGTTTACTTGAGGCGATGTTAAATGAAGCCCTGTTTTGAGTTTGGCAAGACGGCAGTGGGACTGTCACTGGGCACCTCATCTCTTCTAGTAGTTTTTCCTGCACACACAGTCCTACAGCTGTCTTTGCATATTACACGCGTTCCATCTTTTGTTCTAAGTCACCCGCTTTCCCCTTGAGAGTCGCTCCAATCTTCACCTGAGCATTTGTTAGGGTTTGTGTCCTGAGAGACACATTGCAGCTGTCTTTGCCCCGTTTACTGCCATACAGTCTTTGTTTAGGAAGTTCCTTCTTGGCCCATATGTCTTAGATTACTACATCGTTTACTTTCCCACCAAAAACCCTCCCTCTGTTCTGTTCATTGCTTACCTTTTGTATTTCGGATGAACTAGAAGATCTGGACGCCCATTCAGAAGTCCATATAAGCTGCCGGCAATTTTTATTTTGGCTGTGTCACCACTTGGTACATGCTTCTATTTAGTCAAAGCCTGCCAGAGCCTGGTGGCCTTTTGAAATTATTGTTGAAGCTTTCAAAACCCTCCTTTAATTTTGCTTTTTTAGTCACATATTAGTTAGGTAAGTTTTATAATTCAATATCTTGGACTTTTGAAAGATATTGCATTTTGTTTATTTTATCTACAATTCGGTACTTATTGTGATGTTAAGTATCAATTCAATCTTTGCCTTACTGATATTTAATCAGTATTTTCTATTTGTTTTAGTTCTGGCCTTTTTGGTTATAAGACTGTGTGTTGGGGGGAAAAGCTCTTCACAGGCCTCTAGTGGACATGTTGTGGAACTGCAGGAATCTTCCATTCATATGTATAACTCCATACAGGAATTAGGCAGTCACAAAAATATGTTCTTCATTTGACATTTAATTTGAAGATAAATGGTACATTTAGAAGAAGGGAAAATAAAAACAATGGCAAAATCAAATGCTTGGTTGACTTTAGTCACAGATAACTAACTGGTTGTCAACTCTTGCCTGTTGTCAACTAAACTGACTTTCTTTGACTAAAAAAAAAATGTAGACTAATAAAGAACCTATTTTATAGATGCAGGTTAACTTTAATTTCAAATTATAAGTTTAAACCATCCATACTCTTAGTTCATTTTTATCAAGAATTTGAAATACCTGATATTTTAATATAATCATAGTTTAAATAAGAAACAGTTTAAAGATCTCATCTCAAAAAATAAAATAAAAAGCTCAAAATAATATACTTTGGTAAAGAAATATGTGAGGAAGTAATATTGTCCAGAGGCGGTCCCAACCTTCTCCAGAAACTCAGCTCCACCAGGGCTCTCTCCTGGCCCTCCTTCAGTGATTTTCCACAAGCACTCCATGTACTCTCCATGCTTCCGTGCCCTGCTTTTATGTTCCCTTTGCCTGAAATAACTCCTCCCTTCCACCACTTCCCCACCTGGAAAAATTCTTCAAACCCTTACAATTCCAAGTCAAATGCCATTTTTTACTTGCACTTCTCCTCCCCTATCACCTGAAGGTTGAAAACTACCCTGCTCTTACCCTGCGTACTACTACCACAGCTTCTGGCATTTAGTGACGGTTTTTTAACTGTTCTAAGAGGTAGTAGAAAGATATTATGTTATTATGTTTATAGTATGGGCCAGATTAATAGAATTTTTTCTAAACATTGCCTGAACTAGGATGAATATTAAACTTGCATGTATTTCCAAATTGTTTACTAAATTTTCTTATCCAAATGATAGAATTATATTTGAAAACTATTGTTCAAATTTTACAATTTTTTAAATTTATTTTTTCTGTTTTTGTGGTACTAGGGATGGAACCCAGAGGCATTCTACCTACGAGCTATACCCCCAGCCCTATTTTTTATTCTTTATTTTGAAACAGGGTCTCACTAAGTTGCAGAGGCCCCACTAAGCAGCTGAGGCTGACCGCAAACCTGCAATCCTCCTGTCTCAGCCTCCCAAGTACTGGGATTACAAGCATGCGCCACCACACCCTGCTCCCCAAACTTTACAATTTTAAATCAACTGTATTCTTAATTAATTTAATCAAGTTTTTATTAAGAATTTAAAATGCCTGACACTTTAATAGAGTCATAGTTTAAATAAGTCACAATCAGTTTAAATGTCCCATCTCAAAAAAGTTGAAAATGATACAATTCGGTAAAGAAATATGTGAGGAAATACACAATTGGGAATAGCCTGGCAATAGCCTTTTACTAAAGACTTCCTCTACCTCTTATGAGGAAAAAATGAAGGAATTGGAGTGATTAGTGGCATTGAAAAGACCTTTTATTTGCAAAAGAATAAAAGAGCACAAAATTTAATTCTAGGAATAAGTTGCTTGGAGCTTGCTATTCTGTTCAGGTTGCCGTAATAAAATACCATACACCGGGCTGCTTGAACAAAAGAAATTTACGTTCTCGCAGTCCTGGATGCCAGAAGTCCAATATCAGGGTGGCAGCATGGCTGGGTTGTGATGATGAGGATGTTCATGGCTTGCAGACAGCCACCTTCTCTCTGTGTTCTCACAGGGAGGAGGAAGAGCAGGTCCTTTGATGTCTCTTCTGATAAGGACACCAGCTCCATCTTTCAAGCCCCACCTTCATGAACTCACCTAATTCTGATTACTTCCTGAAGGCCCCATCCCCAGAGCAGTCCCACTGGGGGTTAGATCTTCAACAAATAAAGTTGGGAGCGACACAATCCCATCCATAATTAGAGCTAAAACAAGTCATTTGATGTGAGTGATACTTCAGTTGTATAGTTTTCTAAATTTATAATCAAACATTACCATTAGAAGGAAATCACATACAAATATAAAGGACTTTTTAATTAAGGAAAAGATTTAGAGAAGAATACAAGGCAGCATTTTATAGTTCTAACAAGTTTATTTTCCAGGCCTTTAGTGAATTAAATACTGAAAATTAGAAGGAAGAGGGGGTCTGTGGATGGATAGATAGCAGATGAAAGTGGTAATTGACTTGTTGACAGCAGTGGAGTGGGAGAAAATAACTATAAAAAGCCAATCAGGCTCATGGGCCCTAATAGCAGCCTGAGGTCAAAAATATTCTTATTCTCCATGTATTCCCAATTTCTGGCATAGTACTTGATATATATTTGTCGAACTAATGAATATTTTATTTGGTACCAAAGACATCATAATATAGTATGTGCTATTCATAAATGTTGATCTTTAGTGACAAAGAAAATATTAAGTTATATGTGTGTGTATTTTATTTAAAGAGAAAGGGACATGTCCATTTTTTAAATATTTCTCTTCAAAAAAGTTACTTATTTTTTATCCAGATGTTCTAATGTTAAATTCTTAGATACACACACACACACTCCTCAGTTATCATAAAATACCTCTTTCCTGAAATATTCATATTTTACTCTCATTTGTTCCTAAAAAGAATGAGATGGTATCTTAGTCCATTTTCTGTCACTATAACAATATATCTGAGATGGGGTAATTTGTAAAGATACGAGTTTTACTTAGCTTATGGCTTTGGAGATTGATAAGCCCAAGAGCATGATGCCAGCATCTTTTGGTGGTGAGGATCTTCTTGCTGTGTCATAACATGGCATAGAGCATCACATTGTGATACACAGCAAGTGTACCAGGGAGAGCTCACTTTTACAACAACATCAATCCCATGATGACCCTTTAATCCATTAATGGATTAATCCATTCATGAGGACAGAGCCCTCATGATCCATTCACCTCCCAGAGGTCCCATCTCTCAACACTGCTGCGCTCAGGAACAAGTCTCCAACACAAATTTGGGGGACACATTCAAATCATAGCTAGTAACCATCACAGTTAGGTAACTATCTAACTGGAAAATCAAAAGTCAAGTAAACCACTTATCTATACAGAGTGGAGAAGACATGGTTATACTAGCAAAGCAGTTTTGAGAGAAATGTACAGAGATGGTGATGCTTTAAATCTTATAGATAGTATAGTCCTTATCAATGCCACCATTGTTCTCTGAAGGAACAGAGACACAGTGAAACCAGTTCAACCATGAAAGGAGGATGTAGCAGTCATTAGGGCTATTTCCAGAATATTCTAATGTAACTCTCTTTGATACGTGGTGAGCTTGTACTTCCTCTTTGATGTTAGGCATGGCCATGTGACTGGCTTTGATGAAAACTGAATGGAAATGACAGAGTTCACTTCCAGGCAGAGGCTTTAAGAGTCAGCATGTGACTGCCCAGTTCCCTTCCTGCTGCTGTGGCGATGGTTGAGGTAAAGTCTCCTTCAGCTTTGCCCTTGAGGGACTAAGAGGGACTGAGCTCCACTGCCATCACTTAGTGGACATATAGAATGAGAAGTACACTCCTATACTAAGCTGCTGAGATTTAGGGACTACTTATTACTGAAGCATAACTTAGCCTATTCCGACTAATACAGAGTGATTGTAAAGATACAGAACTGATCCTCAAATCTAAGACCAGCAGAGAAGATACAGTTGGGGTTTATGGGAATCAAAATGAAGACGTAGAAAGAACAGAGCATTATCTCTATCCCATTGTTTCTTTCCACAAGTTGCAGGTTACTTTCAGTCAGCTAGTCAAACAATTTCCTCTGCTTCCTCACCCTAGACATTATCTAGCATAACTTCTATCTTTTCTCCCTAACATAGATTATAATTGTGCTTTAGATAACCCAATTCCATTTCCCCAGAGTAGGAATCTGATAGGCTCGACCAAGCCTTAGCTAGGGCCTCTTATAATTAACTGTCGATACCACGCAGCAAACCTAGCATATAGGAAATTCCTACATCTGGATAAGATAATGATTAACATTTAGTGACCCTTTACCATTACCAGGTGATGTTCCAAATACTTACATGTATGGAATCATCCACTCCTGCAACCACCATATGACATAGATATTGTTGTTATCTCCACTTTACAAATGTGTAAGCCAAGGCACAGAAAATTGCTGAGGGTGCACTTCCAGGAGTGGTAGAGGCAGGATTTGAACACAGGCAGTGTAGCTCTAGAACCCACACTGTTTTCTATATAGGAAGTTTTAGGAGTATTTGACCTATACAGCCAGAAATGTAATAAATATGAGCTTCTGAAATGTATCCAGGTTGTCTTTGGTTTGTTTCATGACAGCACTATGAAAACATCACTCTTGCAGAGGCAGAGTTGGAAGTCTGTACTACACTGTCTGAAACCGCTGTCCTCAGATAACTCTTCACATCTTCCTCCAGACTCTCAGCACTGCCAATAAGCGCTGGGTAATCTAGGACAAGTTGGATGACTTCCACCAAAGATGTTTTAGTTGACTATCAGATCTTAACTAAATTAATCTGCGGTCTGTTTTCAGAAATGAAATTCTGTAGTAATCCCAAAGTATAAAATGGGTTTCTATCCCCCCCTTTCCCTATGAAAGTACTGTGTTTACCAATCATTTAATTTATCAGTGCTTCACAAGCCAGTGATCAACATGAAATTAATCCAGCCTTAAGAAGAGTCAGCCTGGGAACAAATAAGAATTATAGCAGTTAGAACCAGGGCCGTGTTTATATTACTGAGGCAGTCTCTCCATGATTTTATTCATTTGCTGAAGAGGAACTTGGAACTTTTTGCTGTTTGCTAAAAATTTCCAGTGGCTGAGAATTTTTAGGGCCGTGCTATTTATATATTATGTTGATAGCACGTATATAGCTGTCTTACTCCTTCTTAATCTGTAACAGAGAGAACCATGAAGAAAAAAATAAGTAGAAACCCAATAGATGTGAACAGTGAGTGTGTCGTAGGAAAAGACAGCAGATGGTTCTCTGGAAATATTCTTGATCTGTTAATATTATATATATGCATACAGATACAGATGTGCCACCGTGTAGGTGCACAGAGCCTGAAGCTTAGAAGTACTTTCATTTAAGGTTTTGCTGTTGCCATCTTGAAATCATTCATAACTGTGTTAATTGTGGTATAATACACATAACTTAAAATTTACCATCTATACCATTTTTGTGTGTGTGTGATACTGGGGATTGAACCCAGGGATGTTTTACCTCTGAGCTACACCCCCAGCCCTATTTTATTTTTTATTTTTGAAACGGGTCCTCACTAAGTTGTAGAGGACCTCACTAAGTTGCTGAGGCTGGCCATGAACCTGTGATCCTCCTATCTCAGCCTCCCAAGTACTGGGATTATAGGGGTGTGCCACCATGCCCAGCCTCCACCATTTTTTAGTGTATAGTTCAGTAGTGTTAATATATTCTCATTCTTGCACAACCAATCTCCAGACCTCTTTTCATCTTACAAAGCCAAAACTCTATACCTATAAACAATAAATTCCCATTTTCCACCCCCTGCCCCAACTCCTGAGAATCACCTTTCAACTTTCTGTTTCTAGGAGTTTGACTACACTTGGTACTTCATACAAGTAGAATCATGTAGTATCTGTCCTTTTGTGCCTGGCTTATTTCACCCAGCATAGTGTCCTCAAGGTCCACCCGTGTTGTAGTATGTGTCAGAAGTTCCGTGCCCAGCCGGGCG
Source organism: Glis glis (assembly GCA_004027185.1). Taxonomy (NCBI): domain Eukaryota; kingdom Metazoa; phylum Chordata; class Mammalia; order Rodentia; family Gliridae; genus Glis; species Glis glis. Next base: position 27,153 of record PVJS01025896.1, read on the forward strand.
TGGTGGTGCATGCTTGTAATACCAGTACTTGGGAGGCTGAGACCGGAGGATCAGGGTTCGCGGCCAGCCTCAGCTACTTAGTGAGGCCTCCGCAACTTAGTGAGACCCTGTTTCAAAAATAAAGAATAAAAAATAGGGCTGAGGGTGTAGCTCGGAGGTAGAATGCCCCTGGGTTCAATCCCCAGTACTGCAAAAAAAAAAAAGAGAGAGAGAGAGAGAGAGAGAGAATTTCCTTGCCCTTTAAAGCTGAATAATATTTCATTCTATGATTTTTTTTTTTTTTGCGGTACCGGGGATTGAACCCAGGGGTGTTCTACCTCC
>PVJS01025897.1:0-27469 GCA_004027185.1 Glis glis
GCCTCACTAAGTAGCTGAGGCTGGCCACGAACCTGGATCCTCCGGTCTCCGCCTCCCAAGTACTGGGATTACAAGCGTGCGCCACCACGCCCAGCCCCAGCCCTTTTTATTTTGAAACAGGGTCTCATTGGGTTGCTGAGAGTCTCACTACATTGCTGAGACTGGCCTCAAACCTGCGATCCTCCTCAGCTTCCCGAGTACTGAGATTGCAGGCATGCGCCACCACACCTGGCTCATAGTTCTTGATTTTTTGACAGTGTTTAATAATATTGTCAATTTACCTGCGGTACAGCTATTTCTTCATCACTGTCTGGGGAAGCGGGAAGTCGGTGACTGTGCAAAGAAGGACTCCTGGTGTCGCTGCTGTTCCGTGACAGACCCGTGCCGTTCTAGAGGAGACATGTCACAGGTTTGAACCTGTGCACTAAAAGTATTCAAACAAGCTTTTAAAAATATTATACAGTTTAAAAAATATTTTTATCACAAATCAAATGTCAGCCTCAAATGCAGTGTTTATGGAGTGCTGCTGCACTGAGATGTGTCACGTAAAAGAAAAAAAAAAACTAGAAGTGCTGATAGATTTAGACCATTTATTTGAAAGATGCTTTTTTAGTACCAGCAAGTCCAGTGAAAAAGTCGCATCCGCTCTAGCTTGTTCTGCTTTCTTGCCATCTCTCCTGATGTCATCTCAGACCAAGCCACTGCCTGACTGCTTTTTCTGGATGTTCGCAGCACCTCCTGATCTCTTTGCAAACACAACTTGGCTTCCTTCTGTCCCTCCCCAACACGGCTGCCAATCTCTCTGCTGGTCTCTTCTCCCATGTAAACCCTGACATGCCTTTCTGTGTTTTCATCAGTGAGGGTTTAGTAAGGGAAACACTTGAGTGAAATGAAACCAGGAGTTTGTGATAGGGATTAGACCTTGCACAGTTGTGGAAGAAGTTGGGGGAGCTGAATGTGGTAGCACACACCTGTAATCCTAGTAGTTGGGAGGCTGAGACTGGAGGATTGCAGGTTTGAGGCCAGCCTCAGGAACTTGGGGAGAACCTTAGCAACTTAGTGAGAACCTGTTTCAAAATCTTAAAAAAATAGAAAATAGTTCTGGGGTTGTAGCTCAGAGGTAGAATGCCCCTGGGTTCAATCCCCAAAGTGAGGAGGAGGAGGAAGAGGAGTTGTTGAAATGAAATGAAAATCAAGTCACTAAAAATCAGTTTTCCAATCTGACATCACATCTCCGCTTGCAAGGTGAGTACCTGCAACCAGGGCCAGGGCTGCTGTGGTGGAGGCAGGAGCAGGAGAACAGAACATCTGGAGAAGAGAGAAGGTGGTATACATGGTGTTGCACTCAAAAGAAATCCCACGCGTCGACGTGCCACATGTTCAGAGTCCTGGAGTCCTCCCTCTTCAGTGTGAAATGCATATTCAGCCTACCATGACAGACTAGCCTTAAACATAAGAGTGAGCGAGAGAGAACGTTGCAAAATCTCAGTGAAACTAAAGTAAAACCACCCCGCCAAACCTCCAGTAATTACGCAAAATTTCTATATTTCTTATAAAAGTTAGTTTACACAGACACTGGGTGTGTGTGTGTGTGTGTGTGTGTGTGTGTGTATGTGTGTGTGTGTGTGTGTGTGTGTGTGTCCTGGCCCTTTTTATTTTATTTTGAGACGAGGTCTCATTAATTTGCCAGTTGCCCAGGCTGTCTCAAACTTGGGATCCTCCTGCCTCAGCCTCCCAATTAGTTGGTGTTATAGACCTGCCCACCACCGTATCCAGCTAAGTGTAATCATGTGTGTGTTTAATTGTTTTGGTACTGGGGATTGAACCCAGGGGCAATCTACCTCTGAGCTATATCCCTAGACATTTTTTAATAGGGTCTTACTAGGTTGCTGACAGTCTTTCTAAATTGCTAAGGCTGGCTTTGAACCTGTGATCCTCCTGTCTCAGCTGCCCAAGTACTAGGATTTCAGGTGTGTGCTGCCACCATGCCAAGCTAAGCATATAGCATATATTTTTAAAATAGACAATCTTACTAATTTTGCCTCTGGTTTCTAACTTTGCGGTGTTAGCAGTGGACATCCGTTCTCCGATGCTCATCCTCTTGTCTTTGTGGGGGGCTAGGAGGGTACTGGGGATTGAACCCAGGGTCATTCTACCTCTGAGCTACACCCCTAGCCCTATTTTGTTTTATTTTTTATTTTAAAACAGGGTCTCGCTAGGCTGATGAGAGTCTCACTATTTGCTGAGGCTGTCGAACCTGCGACCCTCCTGTCAGCCTCCCAAGTACTGGGATTACAGGCGTGCGCCACCATGTCTGGCTCTTTTTTTGTGCGTCCACTTTCTGTTCTAGACCCATCTGGAGTAGAAGGGTTGTTTCTTTGGCTGGGCTATAATAGTAATTGTGTACTATTTTCTGTTTCCCAAACTGTTCAGATTTCACATATGAAGTACAACCAAATTTTCAATAAATGCATTTATAGCTCTAGCTATACCTTCTCCCACTAGCTTCTGCACAGGTATGTGCAATACCAAAGCTTCTGGCAGATGCTCTGGAAGGTGCCAGAACCCTCTTTCTTGTTGGTCACTCCTTTCTGCGCAGCTCTTCACTGCTGCTCTCCTCATTCATTACTTCCCTCCTGGTTCTGTGAACTCTCCTATCTGTGGTGGAAGGTCATGAAGAGCCACTAACCTGGATATTGAGAAGAGAAACTTCCAGGCTAAATACAGGCAGAAAGGGGCTCTCTCGCTACACAGGAGCCGTGAATTCTAGATGTGTATACTTCACCCTGTTCGAAGATGTGTCGCCGCTTACAGCAGCGTGGGCTCCAGTTGGTTCTTTAATCTTTTCCTACCCTTTGGGCCTGGGTTACATTGCGTGTAATCATAGGAAGAGCCAGCCGACTCTGTCTGAGAGCTCTGGAAGAGTTTCCCAGAAGGGACGATATTTCTCAAGTGACTTTTTTTTTCCCACAAAGACTCACAGCTTGTGAGCTTGAAATGTACCACATTGCTCTTTCAATTAAATATGTGGTTGGGTACTTTTCTAGTAGAAGCAGTAGTGTTTTATCAATTTATCCTAATTTCTGCCCCCTTGTGATTCTGGAACACATCTGTAACACCATCAGGCAGAAGGAAGGAAGTAGCAAGTTAGCCCACATGCAGGATTGGGTCTGTTATTAATGAGGCTGTGGCTCCATCAGCTGAAGGGTCAGCGCCATGCTCTTTGCTCTCAGTGACAAGGAAGAAGGCTTTAGACAGTGAGTTACTAGACGGCCCCGTGCTTTAAGTAGTAGTTGTACATCTAACCTCTGAACACAAGCCGTCCTCTTTCCTCTGGCCACCACATGAATGGCCCAGCTGTCGGAAGCTCAGCTTGCACAAGAGTGCAATAGCCACGTGAGTCACAAGTCCCAGAGCCCTCTGTCAAAAAGTCTGAGTCATAGCCGGGTGTGGTGGCGCACACTTGTAATCCCAGTACTTTGGGAGGCAGAGACCGGAGGATCCGGGTTCGCGGCCAGCCTCAGCTCTCTCTCTCTCTCTCTCTCTCTCTCTCCCCTTAGTGAGGCCCTCCGCAACTTTATGAGATCCGGTTTCAAAATAAAGTATAAAAAAAAATAGGGCTGGGGGCGTAGCGCGGAGGTAGAACGCCCCTGCGTTCAATCCCCGGTACCGCAAAAAAAAAAAAAAAAGTCTGAGTCAGTCACTGACTGGGCCAATAGATCTCAACCCCTGAGCTCCAGACACTCGCTGGATAGAATTGCCTAGAATCTTGTAACCATTTCCCCCTGACTTACAACTTTGTTTATACCTTGTCCTATGGATACGCTATACCCAATAAAAAATTTTTCTATTCTTGTTCCCCCAGATCATCTTGTTTATAATCAGCCACTTCATGTAAAAAGAAATGACCCAGGAAATACAAAACACTTATTAAAACTAGAGTAAGAAAGATACTATGTATTGCCCCTGGGCTGTGCAACGAACACTTTTACAGATATTTTTACCTATAGTATCTCATTTTTTTGTGTGTGTGGTACCGGGGATTGAACCCACGGGGGTTCTACCTCCGCGCTACACTTCCGGCCCTATTTTTTTATGCTTTATTTTGAAACCGGGTCTCATGAAGTTGCAGAGGGCCTCACTAAGTAGAGAGAGAGAGAGAGAGAGAGAGAGAGACAGGGTCGAAAGAGAGAGAAAGAGAGAGAGAGAGAGCTGAGGCTGGCCGCGAACCCAGATCCTCCAGTCTTCGCCTCCCAAAGTACTAGGATTACAAGCGTGTGCCACCATGCCCGGCGCTACAGTATCTCATTTAACTCAATGTTTAGGACAACCTATGAAACACACATTGTTATACTGGTTTAGTGACGAGAAAACAGATGCTTGGAACATCAGAGAAGGCAGGGGATGTGGGGAAGTGATGATTTCAGAATGCCTCACAGAGGGAAGTTGCAGAGTTCTGAAGGGCACTGTCTCCTGGGTTCCCAGCCGGGTCTGCACATCCTCTGCGCATGTCTGGCCGGCGCTCTCGGGAGCTTCCTTTCTGGCACTGGTTTTGCTCTTGGCCGTGTGGGTGTTTGTATCCCACTTCCTGCAGCACCTTTTTCTTTATCAGCCACATCCCTTCACTTAGGAAATGTACTCCATTTTTTTGCATTCTATTTTTTTACATTTTTATTGATGCATTGTAATTATACACAATAGAGTCACAGTCATACGTTCAAATTTGCACATAACTATTTTTCTGGAAACATTATGTTTCTGGAAATGTACTTCTAACATCCAAGTCCTAGAATTGGGGCTCATGCTCTCACTGATAGAAATTTGGTGAATAGTTTTTGCATTACAAATGGAACTCTCTAGAGGATAAAGAGGCCTTTGCGCTTTTTAGAGACAGCCAATTTCAGTGTCAATAGCATCTTAGTTGCTTTCATTATGACTAGGAATTTTTGCTTTTAAGTGTTTTTGAAGTGTTTCTTTCTATGTGCCCTACACAATAAGCCATCTCAGGTGGAGGTGTTCTTTTCTGTTGTTGTGTTTTCATTATTAAACCTTAGGTGTACTTTCCCTACCCCAATTATATGGGGGACATCCTCTGCAAAACCATGCAGGTTAAATATCTCATCTTATGCTTCTTTTTTAACGTACTTTTATTGGTGCATTTTAATTATTCATCATAGTGAGGTCCAGAGTCATACAAACATACACACACACAGGTCCCACCTGCTCCCCACTCTTCCTTGTGCATAACAGTGAGGTTGGTAGTGATAATGTCATACATGGACCCAGCATAATTTGAACTGTTTCTTTCATTAGTTCTTCCTTCCCCCTCCTGACCTCCTTCCCCATCCCCTTCCACTATTCTCCTGGTCACTCTCCTCGATTATCTAAAGTTCCTTTTGTTTCCTGTTTTCTCTCTAGCTTCCACATATGAGAAAAAATATAAAACCCTCGACTTTCTGAGACTGGCTGATCTCACTTAGCATAATATTTCATCTTATGCTTCTTTATTTCTGGCACATAGTAGACCTCCAATGGAAGGGTGTTTGCTTGTATAGCAAGTGAATGGTGGAATTATTAGTAGCCTCGGTATATTTAGTTGAGCTAAAATGGCAAAACGCTACTGACATATGACTGGTTTAATGTAAATGATTGATTATGAAGAGTTGTGGTTTTTGGTTTTGTTTGTTTTCGCAGAGCTAGAGATTGAACCCAGAGCCTAAGCAAGTGCTCTACCACACGACCACTGACCTACACCCTCCAACAGAAAGAGGTTTCGTTTTTGTTTATTGTGTGTTTGTTTTGTTTTTGGTACTGAGGATTGAACTTAAGGGCATTCTACCTCTGAGCTGCACCTCCAACACTTTTTTGTTGTTGTTGTTGTTGTTTTGTTTTGTTTTGAAACAGGCTCTTGCTAGTTTGCTGAGAGTCTCACTAACTTGCAGAGGCTGGTCTTGAACTGGAGATCCTCCTGTCTCAGCCTTCAAGTACTGGGATTACAGGTGTGTGATACCACACCTGGCAATAAGTTTTGTTGTTGTTGTTTTTAATTATTATTGAATTATCCAAACAGCATAGGGATCATGAATGAAATAAAATTGTGTCAAAAATAAATGTGAACCGAATGTCGAGAAATAGTTCTGATAGATGAGGTTGGGACTAAATCGGGCAGAGGAGTTCCAGCGGATGTGGCACGGCCCACATAATCACACACACGTCACTCAGAGCCACGTGGGGATACACTCTGACGCTGACAGGCTGATGAGTGAGGTTGTATCTCTAGTTTCATTGATTCTCTTTCTTGTCCAGATATACAGCCATAGCCTCCTTTTTTTTTTTTTTTTGCGGTACCGGGGATTGAACCCAGGGGCATTCTACTTCCGGGCTACACCCCCAGCCCTATTTTTTATTCTTTATTTTGAAACAGGATCTCAGTAAGTTGCGGAGGGCCTCACTAAGTAGCTGAGGCTGGCTGCAAACCTGGATCCTCTGGTCTCAGCCTCCCAAGTACTGGGATTACAAGCATGTGCCACCACGCCCGGCTTATTCTTTTTATTTTGAAACAGGGTCTCACTAAGTTGGGGAGGGCCTCACTAAGTAGCTGAGGCTAGACGCAAACCTGGATCCTCTGGTCTCAGCCTCCCAAGTACTGGGATAACAAGCGTGCACCACCACGCCCAGCTCACAGCCTCCTTCTTAAAGACAGGATATATGGGTGTTAGATTTTCTTTTTTTATCATATAATGAGTTTATTTGTACTCTAAAATAATTAAATATCAACATGGACCTTTCCATTGAGTGACTTCATGGGTCGTAGCTATAGAACTTGGACAGGAAATCCTTTGGCCTGGGTGTTTCTGTTTCATGGAAGAACCCCATAATGTGTGTCACTGCTTCCACACTTTGTTTCCTCCAGTTCCATCTTTCCCTTAATGACCAGAAGATCAACCACGCTGGGGTCTGAGACGTGGGCATTCTTCATAAACATTTCTCGAACTTTATCTCGTCCCTGTTTCGTAGTGATGTCTAGCTGGAATAAGTGCACAATGTTCGGCACCTACCGATACCAGGCTGGGTAGAGCTCGCGCACCCTCCGCTTGGCCTCCTTCATGTCCTGACTGAAAATGGGCTTCACGGAGGTGCTGGCCGTAGCCGCAGCCTGGTGCAGGCCACTCGCCGCCATCTTGCCAACCACCTCTCCCCGGGTGTTAGATTTTCTGATTAAAATTTTCTTTTTTTCCAGAAAACACAATTTTTAGAGCATTCCATGGTGGTACCAACAGAAATCTCTTTCCTTTTTTTTTTTTTTTTTTGTGGTACTGGGAATTGAACCCAGGGGCATCTACCTCTGAGCTACACCCCAGTCCTATTTTAATTTTTATTTTGGAACAGGGTCTCACTAAGTTGTGGAGGGCCTCACTAAGTTGCTAAGGCTGGCCACAAACCTGTGAATCTCCTGTCTCAGCCTCCCAAGAACTGGAATTACAAATGTGCACCACCACGCCTGGCAGAAGTGTCTGCCTTAAGTGGGAAAGTGCAAACTCTGGGGCCTGATGGATCCAAGCCAACTGGGCTGTACCCTGACGCATGAACGTTTGAGATGACCTTTGATTGCTGTTATACTGTCACCTCCTCCACGCCATGAAGCTACCCCAAAGGAAGCTATCATAAGGAAAAACTTATTTTGAATTCAGAGAAAAAAAAGCCCTTATTGCCATAAAGAGACTTGTCAGTTTAATCAGGAGACAGAAGCCAAAGGGAAGAACTGTATTTTAAAGCAAAGGGTGGAGGCGCCTTGGTGGAAACACAGTTCCTGGGATTAGCAGCGTTGTGCCGACGTTGACGCGGCTTGCGGGACAGACCCGCGTCCATACCATATCTGGAGCTGGGTTTTATGTGGATGCGACACTCTCTTCAGAGATCAGAGCCTCGTCAGTGGAGCAGGTAGTAAGCCCTAAGTTCTTTGACAATATTTGTGTTTCAATTCAGAATATCCCAATGCTTGGAAATACCAATGACTCCAAGATAGCTGGGCATGCTACAGGAATTTGCTAGCTAGTAAAGATATCTATCTGCCCATGGGGACCCAAATTAATAACCTTTCGTTTCATAAAGAAAAAGCATGGAGGAAGGAGATTTTAATGCACTGATCACCAGCATGTTAATACTTAGATTTGGATATGTCTATTGGTCCCCAGAAGTGGCGCCAAGGTCTGTTTGTAAACCTCACTTTTCCATTCTAAGCTTCAGTTATACAGCCTTGATTATTTTTCCTGGATTTTCATAATAATCAGAAAAGAAAATTCACTGTAGGGTGAAACTTGGCAGGCAGAGACTTGGCACTTTTGCAAATATGTTTCCTTCTCGTTTCACAGAACAGGAGGGGTGGGAGAAAATCCATTCTCCTGCTCTTGTCATAATATGGTCTGAAGCAAGAATGGGCAGAAGGAAGGAAAACTTTTGTGGACAAAAATGAAAGAATAAGCTGCAAAGCTATTTTGCATGTGGATGTGATCTCTTTCTAAACCCACACAAATGATACATACATGTTGATACGTACAGGTATATAGTCATATGTTTCTTCCATAGAATGTCATCTGACGTCTTTCAAAGGATCAGTTAATGTTTAAAGTAATTTGTATTTAATTTTTTATCTGTATTATTTTCTAATTGGGATTTTATTTGTTTTAAATATATTTGTGTTATTCAAAGATGAAGCTGATAGCAAAGCTGATTACCTGTTTGTCAAACCACTCTTAGTAGTTAATATGCACATGAATCAAAACATGTAATATGGACATTGTGTCCTGTGAATTTTCTATGCTCTACAGTAGGGTAAAGGACTGAATAAGAGATGTAAGGAATTACTTGATAGAGTTGACACAGATTCAGTGCAATTCATAGACGCTGCTCCCAGATTGCATTATAGATTTATTTTTCTCAATCTGAATATATTCTAATAAAGTCATTCTTTTATTTTAGCTTCCTAGAGCTGTGAATTTCTTGTTAAATAATCACAATAAGATATTATCTAATCTTGAATTTAGAAGAACTTGTTAAATTTGCTATTCGTCCAGCAAAATACCTTTCTCATTGACCAATATTAATTGAACGAATGTTGAATACACTTTTAAAAGAATGCATGACTAAATAAGTAAATTAATTCATGTCCTATGATGAATTTATTTTGATAAATTCTATAATCAATGGAATATGTTCATCCTTACTTCTTAGTTCACCAATGTCCTTATTAATGAAATTCTCCATGGAGCTGATGGAAGACAAGTATGGCGCTATTAGAGATTGGTCACTCCTGGCCTTTGACTGATTAGGAAGGTTCTCTGAAAGAAAGGTTCTGCAGGCAATAGCTCATGACCAGGCTCAGGTTGGCTGTCTTGCTATTACCCATCCTGGACAGAATCCAGATGCATGATTCCAGATTATCCGGGTATTGTAAGAAGCAGTTGTAGACATAACCAGATAGGTGTGTCCTACCTTGATAGGTAAGCCAGATATCTGACAAATAGTGTAAACCACCATATGATTAATGGATAGTCACATTTTTAAAATCATCAGTAATCACATCAATTAAATACTAACCACTGAAGGAAACTCACAAACTATCTGGAAGATAGTATTTATAAAGTTTTACAGCTAGCATAAATAAAAATCAATGCTGCCATTTTTGTATCCCTCCTCTGTGTCGGATAGTGTTCCAGGTGTTTTGCATTGACATTTTCTTTAGTTGACTTACTCCTTCAGAACTCTTCATAGTAGATGTCACCGTCTACTTCATATCTTTGTCTCATGGTGTGTTATTACAGTAACTGACAATTCAACTTGTTTGGTACTTGCTCATAGTTGGGACAATAAATTTATCCACAAATATAAGGGGAGAGAAAGTCAATGGTATTGCCCTAAAAAGAAAACCAGAAATATAAATTCTTATGTTTGCAGTGCCTATTTGTTTTATAAATCATCTGAATTTTTGAAAATGCAATTGTAAAAAATATTAGTAATAAGTATTAAAATGCTTTTTTTAAGAGCATGGCATATTAGTTTCTCATGGCTGCTGTAACAAATTACAACACTCTTGGAATCCTGAAACAACAGAAATGTGTTTTCTCACTGCTCTGAAGGCAGAAGTTCAAAATCAAAGTGTCGGTAGGACCATGCAACCTCCAATGGCTGCAGGGCAGACTCATTCCTTGATTTCCTCTTGTCAGGTAGACCCAGGTGTTTCTTAGCTTGTCTGCATCACCCCAGTTTCTGCCTCTGTCTTCACAGGGCCTTCTCCTTTACATCTGTGTCTTCTCTTCTGTTTCTGAGGACATTTGTCATTGGATTTAGGGCCCACTCAGACAATCCACAATGATCTCATCTCTAGACCCTTCATTACATCTGCAAAGACCCTTGTCCCAAATAAGGTCACCTTCAGAGGTTCCAAGGCTTAGATTATGGGTATGTGTTTTGGGGATCTACCACTCAAACCCCACATATTTTATTAGATTGCAGGAGCCCAGTAAAACAAGTGACTACATAAACAGCTGTCAGCTACTGTTCAATTTTATGAACAAACCTAACAATGTTGCCAAGATTAGTCATAAACCTTTAGATCACATTAATTAAAAATTAATACAGTACCAATAAGACTAATATATTACAATTACTTCTGTCTTGCATTTTGGAATAAAGCCAAGTTAACAGATTGATAAATCCTAATCATCAGTCCTGACATTCTGATATTTAATAAATGAACAGACCTACAGAATGTCTGGGTAAAATGCTTCTACTTAATAGAAATATTGTAAAATCCTGTGCAGAAAAAATAAACAAGTTATAGTTGTGGCAGAACAGAGAAGCCAATATTAATGGGGAAACTGAGGAACATCAAGGTACAGGCAGTTTCCCTGGCAACTGGGTTGGTGTCAAGATCAGTACCTGACTGTCTTAATTTCATAATATGAAATGGTGAGTCTAAATACTGGTCAGAGAGGTAGTGTGTCATAATGTAAAGACCAGAATCTTTGGACAGAGAGCAACATTTATTTATTTATTTATTTATTTATTTATTTATTTATTTGGTACTGGGGATTGAACCCAAGGGCATTCTATCTCTGAGCTACACCCTCAGCCCTTTTTATTTTTATTTTTTGTTTGGAAACAGGGTCTTGCTAGGTTGCTGAGACTGTCCTCAAACCTACAGTCCTCCTGACTCAGCCTCCAAAGTACTGAAATTACAGACATTCACCACCCCACCCAGCTCAGAGCACTCTTTAAATGCTGACTACTGTTTACTATCAGATCTTGGGTGGCTTCATTTGAATTTTATATCCGTGTATTTCTGGGCATGGTGGCACATGCCTGTAGTTCCAGCTACTCAGGAGGCTGAGGGGGGAGGATCATTGAGCCCAGGGGCTAGAGACCAGCCTGGGCAGCACAGCAAGACCTGTTTCAAAAGCAAACCCAAAATAAATAAATTAAATTAAATATTTGATAATGTTACTTTGTATGATATAGAATATATATAGCACATTTACTAAGAACGATGCTTTTTAAACATTGTGAAGTGTGTCATATATGCAAAAGGGTATAACACTAATATAGATTTTTAAGTTTCCTAAATGTTTCAAACATTGTGTTCTGCAGTTATTATATGGATTTTATGTATGTCTATTAGTCTATAACTGTTAATCATGTTGCTCAAATATTCTATATGCCTACTGATGTTTTGACTACTTGATCTGCTGATTTCTTAGAACATATTAAAATCTATCATGGTGGATTTTTTTTTTTTTTGCGGTACTGGGGATTGAACCCAGGGGCGTTCTACCTCCACGCTACACCCCCAGCCCTATTTTTTATACTTTATTTTGAGACCGGGTCTCACGAAGTTGCGGAGGGCCTCACTAAGGAGAGAGAGAGAGAGAGACGGGGGAGAGAGAGAGAGAGAAAGAGAGAGAGACAGGGAGAGAGAGAGAGAGTGCGCACGCACGTGCGTGCGCGAGCTGAGGCTGACCGCGAACCCGGATCCTCCGGTCTCCGCCTCCCAAAGTACTGGGATTACAAGCGTGCGCCACCACGCCCGGCCTATCATGGTGGATTTTTATTTCCTTCTCGTACATGTTTCAACTTTTGCTGTATACATTTTGAAGCTATATTATTGCATGTCCACGAACTGTCATATCTTTCTAAATCTTGTGTCCAAGTATACTGAGCTGCCATGTGTCTAGTAATGCAAATAATGTGTTTTGTTTCAAAGGCCGGTTCATTTGCTGTTCATGTAAACACACATTTTTGTGTTAGTCCTGCTCTTACATTTTCCTCCTGTTGCTCTTTCCTTCTTTCAGAGTCTTAATGTTCTATATGTGTTTTTTATAAAGAGCATGTGACTGGTTTCTGGTTTTACCTATCAAGACATTCTTTGTCCTTTAAGTGAAAAATTCAGTTTATTTCATACTCTGCTAATAGGCTTGTTCTAGTTTTTTGGTCATATTTATTGTCATCCCTTCTTGATTTCTTTTTATTAATTATTTTCCTTCATCATTCTATTTTTGACCTTTACTTCTTTGGAAGGTACATATACTATTTCTATTCTCTAATGATTACAATGGAAAATTTAATATCTATAACTTACCAAATTTTAAATCTCTAAGTATTTTTGCCATTCTTCCCAGTACTACAATGACCATGGAATCCTTCAACTCCACTCACCATATAAGTTATATGCTCTTTTGTTTGGGATGTTGAGGCTACTTGATTTTTTCTTAAATCCCAGTGATTAAACATTGATTGATTGTTATAAAACATACAAATGGCCAGTGTTTATTTAGCTTAACCTATTTGCTGTTTTCTTGCTTGCTCTTCCCTCTTGCATCTTATCTTAGATGTTCATTCCAGAACCCGCCCCCGTACATCATTTGACATTCCCACAGTGAAGATCTGTGTTGTAATAGTTACCTTTTGATTATCTAAAAATGTCCTTATTCCTTTATGCGTAATAGATAATGTAATAGAAATTATTAATTCAAATAGATAATTCTATTTAAAGTTATATTTCCTAAGCCCTTCACACATATTCCATTTTTAACTGAAGTACATTGTTACTATTGATAAATAAACTAATTGTACTTCCTTTGAAGTACTTTGACTCTTCTTTCTGGATACTTTTAACATCATTGTTTCTAGTATTCTGCTTTTTCACCATGAGCTAACTCAGCGCAGATTTATTTTTATTCTGTATGTAGCATTCTTTGGGAGTCTTTATTATAAGAATTTATCTTAAGCCAGACATGGTAGCACACAGCCTGAAATCCCAGTATTTGGGAGGATGAGACAGGAGGATCATAGGTTGTAAGCTAGCCTCAGCAATTTAGCAAGGACTTCAGCAACTTAGTGAGACCCTATTTCAAAATAAAAAATAAAAAGTGCTGAGGATGTAGCTCAGAAGTAGAATGCCCCTAGGTTCAATACCCAGTACCAAGAAAAAAGTTTCTTTCATTGTTTCTGAAAAACCTCAACCATTATCTCTCCTCAGATGTTTTTTTGTTTGCATCATAAACTCCAGTTAGATATATGTAGGACCTTCTCACCTGCCCTTAATATCTTTTAACATCTCTCTCATATTTCCTTTGATTTGTATATTTGAGCTATAATTTAATTTCTTTGGTTCCTTCTTCCTATTTATAAATTCTCTTTCCAGCAGAATCAATCCATCCCTTTACCTGTTCATTTTATATTAAGAAACAGTTTGTCTTTGACTTATTAAGTCCTACTTACTTTCCAAGTCTGATTGGTTAAATTTGATAATTTAGTTTTCCTTCAACATGTTTCCAATTCAGACTTTAATAAACATAATATTTCACTATATTTATTTATTTATTTATTTATTTATTTATTTATTTATTTTGTCGTTCTGGGAATTGAACCCAGAGGCATTCTACCTCCGAGCTACACCCCAGCCCTAATTTATTTTTCATTTGGAAACAAGGTCTTAATAAGTTGCTGAGAGCCTTGCTAAATTGCTGAGACTGGCTTCAAACCTGTGATCTTCCTGTCTCAGCCTCCCAACTACTACGATTACAGGTATGAACCACCTGGCTAATATTTTGCTTCTGATTGATAAACCTGACTTCTACTATCTTTTTTTAACTCTTATGGCAAACTATACAATTTGTTGGTTCTTTGAGGGTCATTCATATGAGATTAGTTCCTTGTGTCTTAGACTACATTTTGTTATGGTAAAGACAGCTCAGACTCTTGGAAAATTCGTTTGTATTATTATTACTAATATTAATATTATTATTATATTATTATTATTGCTGCTTTTATATCTGTTTGCTTTGCTTGATTCTGGTAGGCAGGTAGGGGACATGACCAACCTGAGACAAACTAAATTTTAAATTCTATTTTATTTTTTAAATTTGTGGTAAAATACACATGACATAAAATCGACCACCTTAAACATTGTGGCGTGTGTGATTCAGTAGTGTTGAGTGCACGCACACCCCTGGCCTGTGGCCAGCACCATTCCACTTTCTATCTCTATGAATCTGACTTCTCTTCCAATAAATGGAATCATGCAAAGCTTTTTGTGATCGCTTAAAATATGTATATTTGGAACTAGGGATTGAATCCAGGGGCGTTCTACCTCCAAGCTATACCGCCCAGACCTTTCCACTTTCTGTTTTGAAACAGGGTCTCTCTGGGTTACTGAGGGTCTCACCAAGTTGCTGAGGCTGGCCTTGAGCCTGAGATCCTCCTGTCTCAGCTTCTCAAGTACTGGAATTACAAGTGTGTGCCACCACACCTGGCTAAAATAAAATTTTGACTTGAGGATTCAGACTCATGCAGACATTATGAATCTGGCTCCAAAACTTTGTGAGTAAAGTTTGTGGCTATGGTTTCTCAAGGGAGTCTTTTATCCCCTCTACCTGCCTCCGTTTCACCAGAAGGCAAGGTATATAATTTCCAGAAACTCTTCTGCGGGCGAAGCTTTCACCCAGTTCATCCCCAAGGGTAATGACTTTGGCTGAAGGGGCAGCTCCCCGTATGTGTCTCCAATATGACCCCCCCATGTTTCGTCCCAAGCTCTATCTCATGGCCCGGACACCCCCACCCCCAGCAATGCCGGCTCTAGGTCTCCTCTTGTTCCTCATTCTCTCATCACCCTGTTGTTTCTGCCCCCCAGCAAGTCTTCAGTTTCCCAACTCCTCAAACAAGCATTTAAAAACATGGGTTTTAGCCAGGTGTGGTGGTGCATGCCTATAATCCCAGTACTTGGGAGGCTGAGACAAGAGGATCGCAAGTTCAAGGACAGCCTCTGCAATGTAGCAAGACTCTCAGCAACCCAGCGAGACCCTGTTTCAAACTGAAAAATAAAAAAAAAAAGACTGGGGATGTAGCTCATAGCTAGAATCCAATCCCCAGTACCAACCCCAGTACCAAAAAAGAAAAAAAGATGTTTTTTTCTCTCTCTTCAGTTTTACTCAGTATCGTATATGTACTCTTCTGGAAAGGTTTTCTGTGAACATTTAGTGTGCCATACTGCTTGAAACTGGCTCAAGATGCTTAAAAGAAAAAAACCTCACTATCCCTATCTGTTTACAGTTGGATGTGTAAGTAAGTTAGAAAAATTACGCTTGGCATAAGTAGAAAATAAGCTTTCATTGTAAATTGTGAAATAAACTGTAATTCCTACTACAGTAATATTTCCTGGCTCTTAAATTTGATTAATATATAAAGTGCTGTTGGGCATGGTGATGCACACCTGTAATCCCAGTACTTAGGAGGCTGAGACTGAAGGATTGCAGATTCGAGGACAGCCTCAGCAACATAGAGAGACTCTCAGCAACCTAGTGAGAGCCTGTTTCAAAACAAAAAAAAAATTAAAAATGGCTGGGGATGTAGCCTAGAAATAGAATACCCCTGGGTTCAATCAGCAGTATCCACACAGACACACCCACACACACACCCACACACACACAAACACACACACATTCTCTCTTCCTCTCTCTCTCTCTCTATATATATATATGTATATTTTAAGTGTTTATTTCCTAGTGATATACATATATGTACATGTTGTACATATATATATGTACATATATATATGTTATATATATATGTAATTGCTGTATATAAGTATAAAGATACGCACATACATTTTTCCCTTTTATTTATGTAATTTTTTTTGGCGGCACTAGGGATTGAACCCAGGGGCATTCCACCTCCGAGCTACACCCAGCCCTATTTTTTTTTATTCTTTATTTTCAAGCAGGGTCTCACTAAGTTGCGGAGGGCCTCACTAAGTAGCTAAGGCTGGCCACGAACCCGGATCCACCAGTCTCAGCCTCCCAAGTACTGGGATTACAAGCTGCGCCACCACGCCCAGACATTTTTCCCTTGTAAATGATAAAGGTATGCTACTTGACTTTCATCAGCTACAATTTCAATATTTCTCTCTTGGATGACTCAAGGTTGAATGGAATGGTTGACCTGACATCAGACAAACTCAGAACATGCTAGAAAATCCTGGGACCATTGCTAGAGCAGCCCCCCATTCTGCCCCTATATTATGGATTATTAGGGATTCCAGGGCCTGAAAAAGAAAGACAGGGCAGTATGAGCCTTTCTGCAGGGAGGCAAACAGGGAAATGGCTTTAGAAAAAGTAGTGCATTCAGAAAAACAAACCAAATAAAGTAACAGGAAAATAATCAGGGAGACAGATGCTGGCAGGGCAAGCCAGTGGTGAGGCTGGGGTTGGGTGAGGTCAGCCTCTGCCAGGCTTTGGGTCTGCTGTGCTGCGCACACGCCTGATCTGTGCCCACAGGGCAAGGACTCGGCTTTCTGTACCAGGACGGTGCGCAGACAGGCACGTGTTCCATGCAGCAAAACACAGAGGATGCAGGAAAAGAAGAGCGCCCTGAGAACACCGCCTTTAAAAAACACCCAGCACGAAATGAAAATCATTTCATTGCTGCCTTTTTACATGTAGAGCGGAAGGTTCTGAAGCCACAAGCTGTTACGGTTGTGAAGTGGTAACTGGAGGTGGTGGCGCCTCAGTTCCAGGGCCCCTTTCAGAGCCCTGGGGCTCTCCAGCAGGCAGACCCTCAGCCTGACCACCTGCAAAACCAGTTTACTTTTCCCCTTCCAAGTTGTACTTTGTCATTTTTATACTTTTATCTGTGCCTTAGAGCCTCACATCATAACGTAGTCCATAGTGATAGTGACACACGTGCACACAGCACTTGGTGGGCTTCCCCTGCCCCCACTCCCTTCTTACCCACACCTAATATTGAGACTGACATTGGTGTCTCACATATGTACATAATGTCAGTGGAAGTGACTCCTTCGTTGATCGTCTCTCCCCCCTTCCCCTAGACACCTCCCCGGCTCCACTGCTATCCCGATTACTTCCTAACTTCATTTTTGAGCACACAATAAAATAAAATATTTCAGCGTGTCCACATAGTGAAGCAGCTATATATTTTTGAAAGTATATATAATCTTTATTAAGATTGGTGCAGGCGTGCGTACACACACACATGCACGCATGCATGCACACGCACACTACAACAATTGGCTACATGGCTATCCAAAAGGGGCAGTGAGGATGCTGAAAAGAAAGAGTTAATCAAAGTCCGTTACCACCTTAGGGGACCTCTGAACCACACTGTTGTCATGTGACCACTTGTGACCTGCTTAAAGTCATTTACCAGGACATAACAGCTTGACAAGATAAATCTGCTTCTGCGTCGAGGCCCGCCCCTCACCATCTGTTCTCTTGAAGAAACATGGGCCTGTTGAAGAGCCCAATGACTGCCGTGAATTTAACCCTCAGAGGCATCACAGGGGGATGCCCTTGACAGTTATAGCCACCCAAAGTCAACATTGATCGGAAAATAGCAACAGCTACTGTGTTCCTCTTAGGGCTTTTGATCCACAGGGCTTTCCACCATTTAATCATTTACAATAATTTTGCTACTTGTAAAAACTCCATCAATATGTCCAGGTGGTCTGATATAGGCTATGTGTGTGTGTGTGTGATTAAACAAATACTCCTCAGATATATGTCATTCATCTTCAAGGAATCTCTACCGTGCCCGTGTGTGTGTGTGTGTGTGTGTGTGTGTGTGTGTCTCACTGGGGATTAAACCCGCTACTTAGTGAAGGCCTCCCTAAGTTGCTGAGGCTGGCCACAAACCTGCAATCCTCCTGTCTCAAGTACTGGGATTACAGGTGTGCACCACCACTTCCTGGATGAACCTACCCTTAATGCACTATGAGAGTAGCTGTCAGTATTGTTTTAACAACAAAATTCTCTCATTACCAATGAAAACTGGGCAAAACAGCATGGCTGGTGGATATTTGGACACTATTTACTGATTAAACTTTTGTGCTTCCTGGAGGGCACTAGACAGGTGCTATGCCTAAATATTTTTTCTTCCTGATTATTTAATAAACCAAAGGGCTTTGATGGGAATCCAGGGCTCAGAGTTTGATTAGGGGCACTATAATTAAGTGTAGAAAGAGAGTACATCGCTCTCTTTGAAAATTGCTCCCTGGGAAGGTAAAGGAATTTGACCCAAGGGTTTTTGAAAGATAACAAGAAGAGAAAACTCAGGGAGTGGGCCAATAACACATTTTATTCTTTTTCCCTCCGATTATTCATGCCAAATCTGCCCAGCTCTTGGAAGGAACAATTTTGACACATTTTCATGCTTTTAATTAAATAAAAAAGAGAATAGAATATCACTTCATTCATTCATTCATTCATTCAACAAATATTTGAGTGACTAATTACCATATATACATACCAGACTCTGGGTTGTATGCAGAGAATGATCCACTCTTTGCCTTCAAAATGATTATTGAATTATAATGATGACGACTTTTAACCTTAAGGTTGTCTTTGAAAAGCCACAAAAAGTAATTATGTGATATTCTTGGAACTGTACACTTTTAATTCCTATAAATACTAGTGAATTGATGTGAAGTCATTCAAAAACAATTCCAAGCAAGTGTTTGGCAAATGGAAATTGAACAAAACATCTTTATGTGATTAAATAGCATAGTAGCATTCTTAAAAAGAATAATTGGAATGTTATGCACATGGAATGGTTTATTACATTTAGAATCCTGCGAGTGCAGTGCCATATTTCTTAACAGTTTATTATTAGGATTATGTATATGTATGCGCTGTGTACATAATGTAAAAATACGTTGAGGAGAATGTATGTGCACTGAACAGCATGTTCAGTGTGCATATAATGTGTGGTAAAAAGCGGCTTGTTCTAGTCATTTTGGCCCTGATCCAATCAGAGTGAGAAATTAAAGAAATTAGTTCAGGAAACAAAGGAGAGGCCTGATAAGCAAGTGAGAAAATTTTTAACAGAAAATATTTACTAATAACATTTCCTTTTTCCCAGTTACTAATATCCAGTGGAATGGCCTCTGTTTTCACTATGACACAAGATAAAAAAGAAAATCTAGATGCCCTTAAAAATGTCATCATAGCCACTCATAAGTGTATGTGGATACAGGTAATAAATTTTACATAAAAGTATGCATTATCGACGGGTGCAGTTTGCACACGTGTGTAATCCCAGTACTGGGGAAACTGAGATAGGAGGATTGCAGGTTTGAGGCCAATGTGTGCTAACTTAACTAGAACCTGTTTTGAAATAAAACAGAAATAGAGCTGGGCGTGTAGCTCAGTGGTAGAATGCCTGTGGGTTCAATCCCCAGTACATATATACAAATGCATTGCCACATAATGAGGACTCGCTGACACAAAGCTTGAGCACTTTTTTTTATGACACTTGCAACAGCTATTCTTTCAATAATACAACCTAGACTTCATGTCCATGAGGGGCAATGGAGAAAAAGAAGGTACTAGAAGCAGGTTGCCTGGTTACAAGTTCTGACACTTAGTGCTTAGCTGCCCTGTGACTTTCAGCAAGTCACTTAAGACTTCAAGTCTGTTTGCTATATTTTAAAGTGGTTAAGAAAAATTAATTTCAACCCTTGAAGTGCTATGCAAATTTCTCTCCCTACTATCGCTTAGTATGGATTCCTCTCACTGTGGGGCTTACTTAAGAAGAAAGAGAGAGAGAGAGAGAAAGAGAGAGGGAGGAAGGGAGGGAAGAGGGGAGGAAGGAAGGAAGGAAGGAAGGGAGGGAGGGAGGGAGGGAGGGAGGGAGGGAGGAAGGAAGGAAGGAAGGAAGGAAGGAAGGAAGGAAGGAAAGGAAGGAGGAGGGAGGGAGGGAGGGAAGGAGGGGAAGGGAGAAGAAAAAAGAAAGAAATCCAGGCACACATTTGATGAACTGAGATGCAGCAAAACTTGCACAAAAATAGTGCCTAATAAAATGCAATTACTTTGTAGTGGTAACTGATATTTGTTGGCTATCCCAATTTGCTCTCTTTAACTAAGACATGTGGGCTGACCTGCAGATGCCAGGGCAAAAGAAGTCACGGGTCTTGTATTCCACCCAGTATCTTCTACCCACCAAAACCTTCCACTAGTGATCTTTTTTTCCAAAGCAATTTTTCATGACTCTGACACCACTCGCATGAAATGTGGCATTTTAACAAATAGGATTGGCATGTCCATGAGATTTATCTTCTCTCCTCAATATCGTCATTCCCTGCACTGTGTATCGCCTTACATGAAAAACGCAACCTCTTTTGTGCTGTGTGGCAGCTGGAAAGTTCATATGGTAAAAAAGCTCTTCCTAGGATGTATAAACTGTGAAATGTATTTTTAAAATAACATTTTAATTACACTTTGCAATTCAGAGCCAACTTCTCGTTTTTAGTCTAGATTAAGCAAGGGTGTTTCTCTCTTGCGGCCATCTGTTCCTTTTGCTTAAACCTACACTTAAGTCATAATATTGAAGGTGTGACATCATTCCTTCCTGTGATGTCATCAAACATGGACGCAAACAGTCAGAGAATGCAGTGTGGGCAGAAGATGTGTGTTAAAATATAGATGATGGCAATTTGAATTGTTTTTGTGTTGTTTTTATTTTCTCAGTTAATCTCTAATATTGAAAACTGTATTCCATAAAAGTATAATGCCTTAATGCAAAAGGAATCCTATAAGAAATAAATAAGTCTATAAAATACCTATGTGTCTAAGCATAAATTATTATGTTAATGTAAATGCACCATTTTTTTTTTTTTGCGGTACCGGGGATTGAATGCGGGGGCGTTCTACCTCCGCGCTACGCCCCCGGCCCTATTTTTTATACTTTATTTTGAGACTGGGTCTCACAAAGTTGCGGAGGGCTTCACTAAGTAGAGAGAGAGAGAGAGAGAGAGGGGGAGAGAGAGAGAGAGAGAGACAGGGAGAGAGAGAGAGCTGAGGCTGGCCGCGAACCCGGATCCTCCGGTCTCCGCCTCCCAAAGTACTGCGATTACAAGCATGCGCCACCACGCCCAGTGTAAATGCACCATTTTCATTGATGTCTTGAGATTAGGTGAAAACAAAATTCTTGGTAAACATTTAATTGAAGTACAAATTGTGTTTTTTAAATTATTGGCAATATTTAGGCCACATATTATTTTTTACATTTAAATTTATTTTTAATTAGTTGAAATGAATTGAAATCTGCCAATTAAGATTTTTTTAGGGACTGGGAGTGTAGCTCAGTGGTAGAGTTGAACATGTGCACTGCCCTAGGTTCAATCCCCAACACCATAAATAATATACTACTTCTATTACTACTACTAATAATAGTACTACTACTAATAATAATCATTGGAATAGAGCTGCCATTAGCAATGTAGGAGTACATATGATACTGTTTTTAAAACTATGTTAATATTAAATTTATTAGATTAGAGTAAATTAGATTATAAGCATTAGGGTATAATAATTTATATATTAATTTCTTTAAAAATTGCATTTTAAGCCAGGTGTGATGGTGCACACCTATAATCCCAGTACTTGGGAGGCTGAGACAGGAGGATCACAGGTTTGCAGCGATAGCAGGGTAACTTAACAAGACCCTGATTAAAAATAAAAAAATGTAAAAAGGGCTGAGGGTATAGCTCAGTGGTAGAACTCCCTGGGTTCAATCCCCAGTATCACAGACACACACACACAAAAAATGCATTTCAAATGTTTTAAAATTTATTTTAGGTTATTAGATGAATATTTCCAGTTGATTTTAGTTATTCTTTTAAGTAGCTATTGAAATAAATAATAGACTCATATAACTCTACTTGTACATTTATATACCCATTGGTCTTTAATTGAGAAATTCGGGGGTAGAGGGATAAAGAGTTTTTTAAAATTACTTCTTTGGTAAACAATTTTTATAATGGTCACTCATTGAAATTCACTGTTTTCAAAAAAATCAGTTGTATATTTGAGTATCTCTTAATCATTGTAATTGTAGGCCAGTTTAAAAGAATCACTTGACCAAGGGCCTAACTTTTAGCAGGGAATGTGTTGTGTTCCGTGCTTCTCCACTGGCCAGGCCCTGAGCTAGCTCAAGGAGCAAACCAGAGCTTCCTTCATGCTACCAGCCTCCAGGCCCAGAAATTCACAGACAGAAATGGCCTAGGTATTACCAGAAAGTCACAGCGCCGCATAATGCAAAGAGCGCTAGACTAGGAGTTGGCATCCTGGGGTTATGGGTCACTTAAAGATCCATGCTTTAATTGCTTTGTTTTTGCAATAACTTTATTATTTGTCAAAATTATTTACCAGTGTTTTGGGGGAGTTCCAGAACCTGCTCCTTCCATGTTCTTGGTATCATTTGATAGTGCTAATCAGCTGCCAGGACTTGCCCTGAGCCCCTCCTTCATCCCTGTCACTATGTTGACATGACAGTGCCCTGTCACTTACTCCAGCTTTCCCTATTCATATCAATGGCAGTACGGTCCACCCAAAGGTGAGCCTAAATGTCTCTCTCTCCTGCACCCCCACACAGTAAGACCTGTCAACCTCACCAAGATCACCAATACAAACCTTCCTATCCATTCCTCTGTTGCCACCTGAATCCAGGCCCTCATTTGTCCCCTGAACCATTGTGGTCTCCAGAAACTAGCCTCCACAATCCAACAGACTGATCTTTCCCAGTGCAAATCTGATTACATTCCTGGCCCATGACTTAAATTCCTTCAACAAGTCCTCTTTGCTTTAGACCCCGAACCCAAACATCTTGGTCTCCTGGTCCCCACTTCTCCATCCACCTGATCTCACATCATGTTCCAAGGAACCACACAGAATCTGGGCTCAAGCCTCACTGACCATGTCTTTGAGTGCCCTGTGGCGACTGTTCTTGCGTGCTCTCACACACCCTGGACCCTCTGATGTGGATGTCCTACTCCATTCCCATATATCTCTTTGGCAGAGTCTTTCCTCAATATGCAACACACCGAAGGTTTTCTTCTCCACCAATATCTTCGTGAACCAGCCAAGCAGTGTTTCCTATGATTTTCACTTTGCCAGAGATATTCTTATCATTACACTTGGTTAATTTTGTATATTAATTATTTGTTTCCAAGTCTGGTTTCTCTAGTAAATACCAAACTTCTTAAAAGATAAGACTATGTGTTATTTGTCTTTGTTTTCCAGTTCATGCCTCACAGTAAGTAGGTGATCAACAACTTCCTATAAAATGGATGGATGAGCCGGGCATGGTGGCGCATGCTTATAATCCCAGCATTTGGGAGGCTGAGACAGGAGGATTGCAGGTTCGCGGCCAGCCTCAGCTACTTAGTGAGGCCCTCTGCAACTTAGTGAGACCCTGTTTCAAAATAAAGAACAAAAAAATAGGTCTGGGGGTGTAGCTCAGAGGTAGAATACTCCTGGGTTCAATCCCCAGTACTGAAAAAAAAATGTATGGCTAGATGGATGGACATTTCTTCCCTCATGTAATCTACCTCTGAGAAGCTACAGCATTATAACCAAGGTCAGTAAGCTCTTTGTTTTTTTGACATTCAATAGATGTTTCTTTGGATTGCCAGTTTCTCACTCCATACCAGAACCTCACTAAACATTATATGAATCGTGTATTTCAGGATTGAAGTGAATCACTTCATTCATCATTTTCATGATGATTTGCATTTATTTGTACTATGAGCTTCAGCACACTCAGTTGTAATCATTGGTTTAAATGTCTATCCTCTTCCACAGACTTGAAGTTTCTTGAAGCAGCAGCTGAAGTTGCTTTTCATATTTGTA
The DNA here is from genome assembly GCA_004027185.1 of Glis glis. Classification (NCBI taxonomy): domain Eukaryota; kingdom Metazoa; phylum Chordata; class Mammalia; order Rodentia; family Gliridae; genus Glis; species Glis glis. The sequence continues at coordinate 24,198 of PVJS01025897.1, forward strand.
TTCTCAGCAGAGGAGAGCACAGTAGATGTTTGCCGAATTAATTCGTGAAGATGTGCTTGAACAATTCACAATAGCCAAATTATGGAACCAACCTAGGTGTCCATTAACAGATGAATGGATTACAAAATTATGGGATATACACACAATGGAATTTGACTCAGCAATAAAGAACAAAATTATATTATTTTCAGGAAAGTGGATGGACCTGGAGAACATTATGTTAGGTGAGATTAGCCAGTCACAGAAAGTGAAGGCTCATATATTTTCTCTCATATGTGGAAGCTAGGGAGTAATCAGCATACAAGAAGGACTCTAGATAATGGAGTAGAAACCCCCAGTGGAGCGATGGAAGTACTGTAGGGGAGGTTGGGGGAGAGTGAGAATTAATGAAGGAAACACTTCCATTGACATTATGTACATATGTGAAATTACCATGGCCAATCTTAATATCATGTATGAGGAAGGGGAGGGAGCCAGGGGAAGTTCACCAAGTGCTGTGTGCATGCGTGTCCCTATCACTCTGAACTACATTATGATGTGAGACTACCATGCACCAATACAAGTACATTAAGAAAGAAAAAACAAAACAAAACAAAAAACATGTGCTTGAATGTAAGGAATGAAATAATGTATTTGAGACTTCTTCGAAACTGCAAAGCCCAAGACAAACAGTAGTGTTGTTATCATCGCTGTCAGACCCACCCTTCCTCGGCCCCTTAGTTCTTTCTACCCAGAGCCCAAAGACCCTGGTCTAAATTATCACTTCACACAGACCGCCTGACTCCACTGAGCACGCACTGTGACATTAAACCAAACCCCTCGGCACATGGATAAGATCTAGAATATAAAGGAGCTTTGAAAAACAGAATCAACTGTCTTGCATTTTAGTTCCAGCCTTAAAACACAAGGTAAATGGCACGCATACTCTGAGAATGAAGATAGCCAAGCCACTTCAGATGCCATTTTGTAGGCTGCTGGCCATAGGTTTTTCCTAAATGTATGTCTCTTCCTTATAAAGGCATGCCAATTTATTATATATTTAATATCAATTTATTAGTTGAGGATCAAAAATATAAAATATGCAGCAGGAGAAATTATATGAGTAATAACAAATACTTGATAAAAAATCCCACTTTCTTCTAGGGAAAACCCAAGATATTTCATAAAGGATACTGCAATTATTGCAGCCACCCTGAAGAGGGGACTTTCTTTGGCGTGAAGTACAGAAGCTCTTCTGGGTGTCACATCACCACACCATTTAGGGCATGATGTAAAAAAGACCTACCTTAAAATCAAGGGAAGATCAAAGAGAGAAGGGAATTATGCATGGGTGTAGAATATTGAATGAAGAAGACTGGCCGAGGTTAGCATCTCCACTTTGATGAGATCACTGGTGGCTGGGAGGGCAAGACCTCTGTTTAGTCCTTCTCTGAAGGACATCTAGCAGAGTCCCTTTTCCCCTGGTGCCATGCTGACTTTTGGGGTCAATCCTTTCTCTGTGGGAGAAAAAAAGAGATCACTTGCATAAATGAAATTTCAGTAGCACGTTGGCAGTCCCTGGAAGTCATCCAACTGAATGTCAGTTTCACGTAGGTAAGTCACCTTGCTAGGCATCTGTGGAGCAGGGTGCTGCTAGGTGTCATCGTGATGGGTGCGTATCTCCCTGTAGAGTAGGAGCTGGCAAGGTGGATGGGCCAGTGGTGGTGTTCTCATCATGGACAGGACAGGTCTAAGAACATGGTTTCTGTACACAAAGGCAATCTGGTTTCTTCACCCTCCTCAGTTCAGAAGCTGAGTTACTTGCCTTTCTCATCTGTAAAATGGGGATATTCCTACTTTCTTCATGTAATTTTTGTAAGGATTAAAAGAGCTAGGGCTGTATTCGATACCTGGTGACCATTAGGTATGATTTTCTGGCATCATCTATATCCCATTCTACCCATCATTAGCATCCAATACCAAATTCCTTATATGTGTGTTGGGGGGAGGTACTGGGGACTCAACCCAGGGACATTCTACCTCTGAGCTATACCTCCAGCCCTATTTTATTTTTTATTTGGAAACAGGGTCTTACTAGATTGCTTAGGGCCTCTCTAAGTTGCTGAGGCTAGTCTCAAACCTGCAATCCTCCTGTCTCAGCCTCCCAAGTACTGGGATTACAGGCATGCCCCACTGTGCCCAGCTCCAAACTCCTTTTTATTTATTTATTTTTTTTTTTTTGCGGTACCGGGGATTGAACGCAGGGGCGTTCTACCTCCGCGCTACGCCCCCGGCCCTATTTTTTATACTTTATTTTGAAACCGGGTCTCACGAAGTTGAGGAGGGCCTCACTAAGGAGAGAGAGAGAGAGAGAGAGAGAGAGAGAAAGAGCTGAGGCTGGCCGTGAACCCGGATCCTCCGGTCTCTGCCTCCCAAAGTACTGGGATTACAAGCGTGCGCCACCACGCCCGGCCCTCCAAACTCCTTTTTAAAAAAGACTTTCCTTTAGGCTGGGCGTGGTGGCACATGCTTGTAATCCCAGTACTTGGGAGGCTGAGACAGGAGGATCGCAGGTTCAAAGCCAGCCTCAGCAAATTAGTGAGGCTCTCAGCAACCTATTTCCAAATAAGAAATAAAATCAGGCTAGGGGTGTGGCTTGGAGGTAGAATGCCTCTGGGTTCAATCTGTACTGTTTTCTTCCCATGGTTATGGTTCTTCCTCCTTCAATAAGAAGAATTTAAATGAACTCACATCTTAATTGCCTTCACACTAATGCTTAGTTATCCAGTACAGGGGGTCATATCACCAAATGTCAGTAAAAATAGTAATATCTACATATATAGATATGCATATATTTATGTATCTATATACATGCATATAGATGTAGAAATACATATGCACAGGTAAGGACAGCCACTTTGCCCCTTTTTCAACATTTTACTAATGTCCAAAATATCTGCTTAGCCACTTTCCTTCTAAAGAAATAATCTCCACTATGTTTGACTATAAATTTTTAAAGAATATTTTATAGAAGAACCACAAAGCCACACTACTTTCTCTCTCTCTCTTTTTGTTTTTTGTGGTGCTGGGGATTGAACCCAAGCAGTGCATTCTACCTCTAAGCTACACCCCCAGCCCTATTTTTTTTTATCTATATTTTGAAACAGGGTCTCACTAAGTAGTTGAGTACAGCCTCCCAAGTACTGAGATTACAAGCATGCATCACCACGCCCAGGTGTGTGTGTGTGTGTGTGTGTGTGTGTGTGTGTGTGTGTGTATGTGTGTGTGTGTGT
>PVJS01025898.1:0-27471 GCA_004027185.1 Glis glis
CTCTCTCTCTCTCTCTCTCTCTCTCTCTCTCTGTCTCTCTCTCTACTTAGTGAGGCCCTCTGCAACTTTGTGAGACCCGGTTTCAAAATAAAATATAAAAAATAGGGCCAGGGGTGTAGCGCGGAGGTAGAACGCCCCTGAGTTCAATACCCGATACCGCAAAAAAAATACTAAAAAAAAGAAACTTTTAAATTTAATGCTATCCCATTCATTAATTCTTGTTTTAATTTTCTGAGCTTTTGGGGTCTTATTGAGGAAGTTTCTACCTGTACCTATATGTTGGAGTGTTGGTTCTATACCCTCTTCTAGCAGTTTCAAAGTTTCTGGTCTAATTTCTAGGTATTTGAACCATCCTGAGTTAACTTTTGTGCAAGATGAGAGGTTAGGGTTTAGTTCTGTTTTTTGACATATGGATAGCCAGCATCTGTTGAAAAGACTGTCCTTTCTTCAATGTATGTCTTTGGCACTTTTATCAAAGATCAACTGGTTATAGATACGGGGCTTTGTTTCTGAGTCTTCTATTCTCTCCATTGGTCTATGTGTCTATTTTTGTGCCAATACCATTCCATTGAAGCTATCACCAGTAGAATAGACCACATGGAAAACAAGGTCTCAGCCATAGAAGATAGTACATTCAAAACTGAAAATATAACCAGGCGTGGTGGTGCACACTTGTAATCCCAGTACTTGGGAGGCTGAGACCAGAGGATCCAGGTTTGCGGCCAGCCTCAGCTACTTAGTGAGGCCCTCCGCAACTTAGTGAGACCGTTTCAAAATAATGAATAAAAAAAATAGGGCTGGGGGTGTAGCTCGGAGGTAGAATGCCCCTGGGTTCAATCCCCAGTACCGCAAAAAAAAAAAAACTGAAAATATACTCTTTAGTCTTTTATCTACCAACTCTTACTCTCTTGCCATTAACTTTTTTGAGACTGCACCAGTTGTCTCATATAAGCCCCACATTCTGAATGTGTCCAATTATTTCCTCAAAATGTCAAAAATTCATTTTTCTCTGCTTTGTATTACCTTTAGCTTGGATATCATCAAGGCTTTACATCCAAATTCCATTTTAAACATTGTTGACCAGAACCCAGGTCATGCCATATAATTTATAAAGCATCATCTCAGAAGTCACATAGCATTCTTATGGTGGGACAAGTGGATAGTAAGTTCAGCTACCAAGTAACAATAGCCACATTTCTCCATTGTAAAAGATACTCCCCACACCCATTTGCTATCTGTAAGTAATCTGAGGGGGTGATGCTTTTATACCATGTAAGAATCTGGTTCTCTGTCAAGTGTTCAGCTAACAGTTTCAGCATCCATTATTGATCCTTGTCTGCACTGATTAGTTTATTATGTCTTACAAACTTATTATTTCCTATTTCGATCATTACTTCTATACTTATTAGCTAGCATTCTTCTGTATATAAAAGCTTTACTTTAAAAACAGGAGCTATTTATTTTTCCTGATTATAGTCACTATAGTAAAAGCAGGATAAAACCTAATTTCCTCCACCCCCTTTAATTCCTCACTCTGAAATGAGGTAATCATTGTAATGCTACCACTGGTACAAACTGTCTAAACTGGGTTTCATTAATGAGGTCTGAGAATTCTGTATGATTACGCTTGAATTGGTTATCAGGGAAATTGCATGGTACGCCTTCTGGTACACAATCTATTCAGCTCTGTCTGCCTATTCTTATCTTTGATTATTGCTGCAGAGGTGTCCTGGACAGCCCCAGTCATCCATACAATTCTAGCACTAATAAAAACAGACCTCTGTAAGCACAAACTGTAGGAACAAAAAGCATTATGAGTAGCTGGTAATTATACCACAATTAGATTGTGCATCTCATAGGAGCACTTAAAATGCATCCAAAGAGGCTATCATCTCTTTTCTCTGCTAGCTATTAGTTTCACAAATCTTTGATCATGAGATCCTTAAAGCTCTGCTCTATTGTTATGTTACTTTCTCAATATGTAGGCTGAAATAAGCTGTTTTGCTCCCCTAAGTGCTTCTGTCTGGAAGAAATAATGGATTTTTAAAAGCTAAGTGGTGAGACTTCTGGGTTCTGTTTGGATTCTTTTAAGAGATCTTTTGGGGGCTGGCCATCTGTTATCCTTAAGTGCTCCTTTGGACACCGGTGGTCACTCCCAATGTGCTGCCACAGGTATTTGCCACAGGTGGCAGCAGCCATGCACCAGGCTTCCTGTGGGGAATACTCCCTGTTCATCAGGATTCTCACCCTTGTCTATATGGCTCAGGGCTTTTCTCTGCAGTCCTTACCTCTTAGTAGCTGGTCCCCAATTAAAACCACCAAAGCAAAAGGAAAGAACCAGTCAGAAAACAAAGGCTGATACAGCCATCTGTCAATGAGCTAAGTGTTTCTCTAACAGAACCTACAATAATTACCTGAAATTCCTCACATTCCCTGATTATCACAAATACAGCCTCCCTCCACAGTTGATGACATATTTATAGTCATTGAGAAAACATACAATGATTCATATATGCCCTGAGCTTGTAGGCCAAAGGATGTATAAAAAATATTGTGATGTGCTCTGTTTATTGGCTTATTTGCTCTCATATCCATTCTTTGCCTTTCCCGTGTCTGCTTCATATTACAGGGCCTGTCCCCTGCAGACTACAATTCCCAGCTTATTCATTTTCTCTTGATCTATAATAATTCGCCACAAACTTAGTGACTTAAAATAACACCCATTTATTATTATCTCATAGTTCTATAGTTTGCAAATCTAAGTTAGTTCTGCTGGTTCTTTCCCAAGAATCTCACAAAACTCGAGTCAAGGTGTCAGTGGGGCTCTTATCTGGGGGCTCTGGGGAAGAATCCACTTCCTAACTCATTAAGATTGTTGGCAGAATTCATTTCCTTGCAGCTGGAGTGAGTACTCAGGTTCCTTTTTCTTGCTGGTTATCAGGGAGAGACTAGGCCTTGCTCAGTCATTGATGGGATGAGGGGGTTGTTCCCCAAGAAAAGCAAGACCTCAACTCAAAGTTGAGGTGCACCATGGTGAAGCAATTAGATAATACTCATTATAGCTGGAAAGTGAGTCCTTTTTTTTCTTCTTTTTTCATGGTGCTGGGGATTGAACACAGGTCTTGCACACACTAAGCACACGCTCTCCCTCTGGCCCCATGATGTGAGTCCTTTCCTGTAGGAGCACCTAAGCCAAAGGTTGACAAACTGTAGCCTATGGGCCAAGTCTGACCGCCCATCTATTTTGGTATGGCACCTGCAAACTAAAAAAAAAAATTTGTTTTTACATTTTTAATGACTACACTTTAAATGGTTTACAAGTACCCATGTAATATCTCAATTTTAGCAAGTAGTCAGCACAGGCTAAAATATTTACTATCTGGTCCTTTACAAAAATAATTAGTGGAACTCTGAATTCCATGCAGAGCATCTTTGTGTCTGCTCAACACTGACAGTTCAGAAGAGGAAGCATGGGAGGACCCCAATACTTGGGAAATGGAAGATATAAAAGAAACTCCAAATAGAAAAGAAACAAAACCCAGAAATATGAAAGCAAGGCAGGGATAAAAAGTGAAGCTGTCATTTAAAACTCCCTGGAACTGAATATAATTTTTTAAGTCTTTGCTAATTTGTCATAATAAAAATGCTCTTGTTTTAATTTGCATGCCATTTGGTTACTAATAAAGTTGGATCCCTTTTCATATGTTAATTTGAAAAATTGCAAATGAATGCTACAAATAAAACGAACAGATTTCTGAACCAAGGGCAGAAACAAAACAGTTAATATCCATAAAGTTAAAGTTATCTACAAAATGGAAAATATATTAGTCCCCACCAAAAAATGAGCAAATGTTTATTCTTTTAAATTTGTTAATATTCAAAAACAGAACAAATTTTGAAATATGACTTCTGATTTATAGTCAGCTTCAAAGTTGGGTGATTTGAAATACCTAGGGTAATTTCCTAGTACTTATTCCCAGTTCACTTCTCTAGGGATTTGGCTAAACTGTATAGTTGTACCCCCATGCTATTAAAGACATGAAAAAGAAATTTTTGGCCAGGCATGGTGGTGCGCGCTTGTAACCCCAGTACTTGGGAGGCTGAGACAGGAGGATCGCAGGTTCAAGGCCAGCAGCCTCAGCTATTTAGTTAGACCCTCTGCAACTTAGTGAGATCCTGTTTCAAAATAAAGAATAAAAAATAGGGCTGGGGGTGTCGCTTGGAGGTAGAATGCCCCTGGGTTCAATCCCCAGAATCGCAAAAAAAGAAATTTTTTTTCCAAAGGGAAAATGAAGTCAAGAATACCAAATTTTAAATTTGTAATACGGATGTTTGAACCTTGTTAAGGAATAAAATCCCCTTTAATGATCAACTTGTGGCCTTTCAATATCATTCTCCACTAAAGTAAGCTCCTTGTGAGAAACTGTTGGCTTTTGGTTCAGATCAAGACCTTTGCAAAATGAGTTGCATATTTTGTACCAGAAAGCAAGAGAAGAATCAAACTCTAAAGAGGTCATGTCAAAAATACACAGGAGCTAAACTGAGAAGGTTCCTGCTGGCAAAGTTGAGACAATTTGAGCAAAAAGGAATGACATCAGTTCTTAAAACATAAATACATAAAAATTCAGTAGTTCAAAATGATATTCAGGGAAGAAGTCACTGGTCCCCATCTGAGTCTGCTAGAGCACCAACTCTACTCTCAAAGTTGATAAAGGAATTGTCTTTACCTTGTCTGAACAAGCTGTGTTTCAGCTTATCCGAAGCCTTGATAAGGTCAAGTTCTTCGTAGAATCCCAGCTAACAAATGCAGAAGGAAGGAAACTTAGAAAGTCACCATTTCTCAATCTCAGTGAGACAATGGATCTAGAAAATAATCATTGGCTGGTAAATCATTATAATGGCTGCCACCATTATATGGTGCCACCTCCTAATACACTGATCAAACTTAGCATCACTAAAATTAGGTAGGCCTCGACACTGTACATCAAGATATGATGCCGTCGGGATTATAAAGCTCCACTTATGAAGTATTCTTACCAATAAAATTGAACCGGAACCTATATCAAGCTTCGAGCTCTAATAATCAGTTTATAGAAACTATGGGGAATAGAGGAACTACTTAAACACCATCATGCGAAAACAACCAGCCAAATGCTATAACTATAGAATACTCTATGATATAAAGGACCAGTTTCTTCAATGAATCAACTCTATTTTTAAAAGGGTATTATGGCCGGGCGTGGTGGCGCATGCTTGTAATCCCAGTACTTTGGGAGGCGGAGACTGGAGGATCCAGGTTCGCAGCCAGCCTCAGCTCGTGCATGCGCACGCGCGCACGCGCGTGCACGTGAGCGTTCTCTCTCCTTCCCTCCCTCCCTGTCTCTCTCTCTCTCTCTCCCTGTCTCTCTCTCTCTCTCTCTCTACTTAGTGAGGCCCTCCGCAACTTCATGAGACCCGGTTTCAAAATAAAGTATAAAAAAATAGGGCCGGGGGTGTAGCGCAGAGGTAGAATGCCCCTGCGTTCAATCCCCGGTACCGCAAAAAAAAATAATAAAAATAAAATAAAAAAAATAAAAGGGTGTTATGATTCCTTGGTCTCTATTATTACAATATTATAGTTCCATAACATATGTTAGTGTCAGGTAATGATAGCTACTCCTTTCGCTCTTATAATTCAGAAGTTTCTTGGCAAATTTCATATATATATGTATCTGTATACATATATATGAAAATAAATATATATTTAAACTTTCAGATAAAAAAGGCAGAAGGATATGTAAAATTAAATATGTAGCAGATATAACAACCAAATGCTATGTTTGGGCCTTATTTAAATTCTAACTTGAACAAAACAGCTATAAAAGGCATTTGAGACTATCACAAAATTTAACATGGGCTGGGTATTAGATGAAATCAAGAAGCCACTGTTGATTTTGTTAGGTATGATCACAACAAGGTGATTGTGTGTGTAGGGGGGTTAATCCTTTTCAGTTAGAAATGTTCAGCCAGTTTAACTTTCCCTCAAGGCCAATGAGCCTCTTCAGAACACATAGAAATCACATGGGCTTAACACAAGCACATAAGTGACAGGTAAATTGGAGAGTGAAGACTGAAGAAAAGTTGTGTTGGTGAATACATGATTTTTGCTAACATCAATTGAGGTGGCTAAAATAAGATTTCTTTTTTTGTGTGTGGTACTGGGGATTGAACCCAGAGGCATTCTACCTCCGAGCTCCATCCCCAGGCCTCATTTTTATTCTTTGTTTTTTATTTTGAAACAGGGTCTCACTAAGTTGCGGAGGGCCTCACTAAGTAGCTGAGGCTGGCCGTGAACCCGGATCCTCCCGTCACAGCCTCCCAAGTACTGGGATTACAAGCGTGCGCCACCACATCTGGCCTAAAATAAGATTTCTTACATTTAGGAAGAACACCTTAGAAATACATCTGGACTTCAGGAGAAAACCTGTATGTTTACACAATGAAGACTTTCAACGAAGTAGTGATCTTGAAGCCATGAAACCAGCTGTGAAATTTTCCATTATATTGAGTTATATGGAAAAGCTATGAGTGCAGATGAAAAATTCTCTGAAGTATACCTGTGTATTAAAACCCTGGATCAGATTTCTAATGCTTATGCAAATGGTATCTATTGACAGTGAATGCCCACGACCCTGCAAGAAGTCTGATCCCCAGGAGGTAAGGCTGCCAAGGACCCACTGTGATGCCAGAGGCAAATGCTAATAGAGATTCAGGTGTGCTAATATGTATTTGTTTTGCTCATGAGGGTTTTTTTATTTCCCAATTATGAAGTTTTATGACACTGACCCCACTTTTCCCATAAGCTCTATTGTTTTAAGTTCACTATATTGCTAACTACAAGGGCTTTTCTTAAAGAATGCATATGATAGCATAACAAAATTAACTATATACCAAAGTAAAAAATTGGACCACTTACTAGAAACCTGATGTTGAATAAAAAACCAATTTTCTATGGACTCGCCAGTTTTTTTTTTTAATTTGACAAATGGGAATACCACCTATCTCAAAGGATTTCTAAATCTGTATATGTAAAACACTGAATATGTCACCTAGCACGTGGGAGGGACTGAATAAATAGTAGCTATTATTACCCAGGCACAAGCTTCCGTTGTCTACCTGCTGCTGCTGAGCCAGGCAGCTCCAAAGAAACCAGGCCAACCAGTCTGCAGGTATTTCGACATGAACACTCAGTGATTTATCCCACCCTCTCTTCTCCTGCTCTGCCAAACCACATAAACAAATCAGTCTTTGATTGCTCCCTCTCCTGTCTATAGGTGCCATGCCCTGAACCATCAGCCTGTTAGAGACAAAACAAGCTAAGTTCAGAAACTAAACTCCTGCTTCTTACAATGGTAACACGCATTAATGTCCAGTATGTTGAGAAGTGGTCCTGGGAACCTCCCAGTGGCTTTTCCACGCATCCCATTGCCAATTTGTAATAAACCAGGATCTGGCAATCTCTTCAGAGCAACTATCTTGAGTCTAGTGCCAGGGCCTCAACTTCAGTCTTGTCACCCCAGTGTCCTCCTCACTGCTTCTGGCTGCAAAAATTTGATCAAAGTAAACCCCAAAAGGAACCCTATACCCAGCAGATTGTTTTGCCAGTGAATGCAGATAAGAAAGGAACCTGGTCAGAAATTCTTCAAAGCTCCTTCATCCATATCCTACCTGGCTCCATGTACATTTAGTAGGACTTGGGGAGTGTTTAAAAATAGAACTGACTGAAAGTAGAGCTCAGGATCTCCTAAGGTTTACCAACCTAAGTAACAGAGATCCTCCAAAGAATAATGACATTTATTTGGGATTGACAGAGCATTGCAATGGGATACATGTGTCACAGTAAACTATGGGTATGTTCAAGAAGGTTGAGGCAAGGGGAGTTCGGGTGTGTGTGTGTGTGTGTGTGTGTGTGTGTGTGTGTGTGTGTGTGTTGTACTAGGGATTGAACCCAGGGGCATTCTGCCTCTGAGCTATACCCCCATTCCTTCTGTCCTTTTGTTGTTGTTGGAAATAGGGTCTCACTAGGTTGCTGAGAGTGTTGCTAAGTTGCTGACGCTGGTCTCAAACCTGTCTCAGCCTCCCAAGTACAAGGGAAGATTTTAAAGGGAAAAAAGGAGAAATTTACATGTTACTTGGTTACAAGGTTCACTGGTCCCGGAGGCCTGAGGCAGGAGTTGGCCTCAGCTTATTGGTACAGATGCCACTGCAGGGCAAAGACTCTGTGGACAGCATTTTGTCTGAATTGTTGCAATCTTAAAGAATGTTAAAGGTAAATATTTTTACATAGACCTGGGCATACAGGTGAGGTGTGTAAAGCATGGGGTGCCTATGGAAAGAGAAGAAATCTCTGTTGGACCTGTAGAAAGACCTTGAGAAAGTGTTTATCTCAGACAGACAGGCATGAGCCTTCCCCCTTCATAAGTTCCTGGCTCCAATTATGTCTGGGTTCTGGGGAAGGAAAAAAAAACTACTTCACCTTGGTATCCTCAACTTTCACAAAGTCAAGAGTAAGCTGCTGTGAAGTAGCCCCCGGGGCTTACATTGTGAGACTCCTTGGACTCCTAGCTGGTCCTTCCTCCTGGTTGCCTGGGAACCGACCAGCCCTCTTGCTGCACACACCTTCCTGTTCAGCCTCTCCTGACCCAGGGCATCCCCCAGACTGTCTCTAGTGCCAGATCTCATGGAGGGTCCTGTTCAGGGTAATGGTGTAATTCAGGAAGAAGGAAGAAACAGCGAAATGGGTCAAGAAAGTTGGAGAAAGAAAATAAAGGTAATAATGAGATTCAAGTAGAAAGAAATGACAAAGCATACCTGGAATGTCACATGCTAGTATTACAATCACACATTTCCTGGTTTAAAAATATCTAGGAGTACTTGGGAAAGCATTACAGGATTATATCCTGCAAGGATTAAATTTTGTTGTGGACGTGTGTCCCCTAGGTCCTTTTGTTTCCCATGAAAATGCACAAACTATGAGGGTAGAAAGTTTTTGATTAAGAGATCTTTAGGATTATTCAAGTTTTAATCAACCTGCCTAACTCTGTTCACATCTTTCCAAGTGCAGACAATCATCAAGACATTGAACATTAATGAACAAAGTGATATTTAACACCATCTGTGTTGTCCATGCAGAAGTGCCTATTGCCTGCACAGAGCTTTCTTCCCAGACAGTATAGCATTCCCATGGAATGCACTAACAAAGCAGACAGATCTCCAATTGTTTCTAACAAAGTGCTTCCAGATTTCTATCCTCAGAGTGTCTTGCTCACAAGTAGTCTGAGAACAAGCTCTTACATGTTCTAGAAAGGAAGGCTCTTAAAACATAGGAACAGCTCACTTTCCAAAAAGGGGAAGACAAAACAGATGTCCAATTGATTGGACAGATTAATTCTAGGTAGAAAAAAAAAGAATGTGAAATGTGCAATAACTTGAAGAGGAGAGAGAGAGAAGATAGAAGAGAGAGGAGCTATGATGAGAGAGAAGATGATGAGTTACACTGCTGTGTATGCGCATTGTGGAAGGAGAATACAGGAGATAGTAGAGTTGGATCACTCAAAAACTCATTGGTTTTCAACACCATTCTTGACAAGAGTAAGGAGCAAAACAGAATGTCAAAATTCACACAATAGCTTAAAAAAGTAGATAAAACATAGCCAAATAGAAGTTAGGAGTGACACTTTCTATTCTGAAGGCCTAGAGCTATATATATGGGAGTTTTAGAGATACCTTCATGAAAACTAAAACTTGTAAGAATTACCACCAACATACTAGGCTCTTTTTTCTAAATAAATAAAGGATTGAGTAAAATATTATTACTAAAAATTTGAGTAAATTCCAAGAATTTTCATCTTCCCAAAATTAAAGCCATCCCAATTTGAAAGTTCTATGAAAATTTTAATTGGGGTTGCTTCTAAATTAAATCCAAGAAAAATTTCTAGTTTATTTTGTCTGTTTAGGGTTGTCTAAAATAAAGAAAAAGTGTGAACAATGTCTATTAGAAAAACTGCCAGACTAGAATTTTTACCTCTATCAAGAAGATTACCCTGCAGGAAAGAAAGGGCTTTTGCTCCTTTACACATGAAGGATGTGTTCTGGGAATTATTGATATCAGCTACTATTTATCCATGCAAGTTTTGCGATCATTCTTTTGAGAGGTCTTAGAGTATGTGGTATAAGTATGATAAATGCATTGAAGGTGTGTATTAATTATTTATGACTGCACTGAAAAAACTATGCCCAAATTTAAGAGCTTAAAACAACCTGTATCATCTCACACTGTCTCTAGGGTTGGGAATCCAGGAGTGGCTTAGTTGGATGGTTCTGACTCACGAGATTATCATCAAGCTGTCCCTGGGGCTGACATCTCTGAAGGCTTAACAGGAGCTGGCAAATCTGCTTCCAGCCTTCTTCACATGGTTTCTGACAGACCCCAGGTCCTTATCACCTGAGAGTCTTATTCCATGGCAGTTGGCTTTCCCTAGAGTGAGTGATGAGAGATGAAGCTATGTCTTCTGTAACCTAACCTTGAAAGTGACATAGTATCACTTCTGCCATATTCTATTTGTCACACAGATGAATTCTGGTACAATGTGGGAGGGGCAATACAAGGGTGTGAATACCAGGAGGTGACCGTCTTGGAGGCTGGCTTCCAGAGTCTTCTCACAGGGACCCCATGAATCATGTCCCTCCCACATATAGGACACATTCACTCCATCCTAATACTTCTAAAATTCTCATTCCATTACAGCATTGGCTCAAAATCCAGTCTCATAATTTAAATCAGGTCCAGGTGTACATGGGGTCCCTCAGGTATAATTCCTTAAATACAGTTCCTTGAGCACAGTTCCTCTCAATCTAAAAAGAGACAACATACATACACCCAGCATACAATCATGGGATAGGAATAGGATAAACACCATGTGTGTTATTATTCAAAAAGGAAATAAATTGGAGGCACATAGGAGTCTCCATAACAGCTCTGAAATCCAGCCAGGAATACGTCAAATCGTCTTAGGGCTCGATCCTACTCCTACTCAGGAGTTATTCTCCATGGCTCTTGGCCACACCTTCTGAGTTATTCTTTCTTAACCATGAAAGTTAGTATATGTATTTAGCTAAAAAGTTTTCTCAACTGCAGTAGAATAGGTGGAATAGGCACAAAGGCCTCTTTTTACTCTGTACTGTCGTCCCTTTGAGTTCTTGTTGGAAATGTTTCTGCTGATATAATTACTTTTAAATGTTTGTGAATCTCCTGTGAATTTTATTGGGTCCATTCCATTAGACAAAAGTCACACACACAAATCTTTAAGATAATACCTTTTCCATCTTGTGATTCTGCTGAGGGATGATACACTGAAGCTTCTTAGAAGCCCAGTTTTTAAGAGAATCTGGGAGTCACAGCCTTAAAACTTTAGAGGCTTGCTATGGCTTAGATGTTGAGTCTCCTCCAAAGGCCCATGTGTTCAGTCTTGGTTCCCAGGGTGTGCTATTGGGAGGTGGGGAGGTGGAGCCAAGTGGGAGGTCCTTAGGTCATGGGAAGTGTGCCCTCAAAGGATTGTGGGATCCTGGTCTCCCTGGCTCTGCTCCTGGTTGGAGATGTAATCACTTGCTTGCTCCTGACACATACTCCCTGCACTTGAGGTGATGAGTCAAGGGGTGGTCCTTGCTGAGCCTGCTCTACATGATTTGGACTTTCCACCTTCAAAATTGTGTGCTAAATATACCTTTGATTTTTATAAGTTAGTCTCCTCAGGTATTTCTTTGTAGTAATGCAAAGCTAACTAATGCAAAGGCCTTTTGTGTGTCTAATTTGATACTCTGAGGCACTACTGTTGAACTGTCTGAGGTCCAAACAAAAGATTTTATAGTCACTCCCTTAGCTTCATCTTTAGGCCATGTTTCCATGAAGGTGCCCCGAAAGTGACCTTTGCTCTTAAGCCATTTATTAATTTTAGCATTGTTCGCTATCTGTGGAAGTTGGAAATCTTTACAGTTAGCAAGTCCTGACCCCTTCTGTTTAACAGTTCTTCCTTCAGTTTCTCTTCTCTTGCATTTTATTATAAAGGGGTAGAAAAATCAGGTGACACCTTCAATATTCTGGATAGAAATTTCCTTAGATCACCTAGTTCATCGTGTGCATTTTCCATCTTCTACATTACTGCAGGTAACATTACAACAAGGTTTTTCTCACTTTCTTTTAAGCTCAACCAGCAGCCTGGTGAGAGCCAGGCTTCACGTCTCATCTTCTTGACCTATGGTCCCAAACACAATTTGCTCCATTTTAAATTCTCAAAATGAATTGTACACTAGGAACAATGTATTTAACTTGTTCTCACATCTGTGCATGTCAGAGGCAGGTGAATGTGTTTACCTTTCAGGGGAAAGATTACGACTACCAATTTACAATGAGCTAGCTTCTTTTCTTCCATAAAAGAAGTTAGAAAATATCTTGCACCGGCCTGGCGTGGTGGCACACGCTTGTAATCCCAGTACTTGGGAGGCGGAGACCGGAGGATCCAGGTTCGCGGCCAGCCTCAGCTACTTAGTGAGGCCTCCGCAACTTCGCAAGACCCGGTTTCAAAATAAAGAATAAAAAATAGGGCCAGGGGTGTAGCTCAGAGGTAGAACGCCCCTGGGTTCAATCCCCGGTACTGCAAAAAAAAAAAAAAAAATCTTGCACCGTAATTCCCTCTCTCCATGCCCACTTCCCCCTTCTCGCTGCCCAGGAGGTGGACCTCTGTGAACAATGTCAACGGGCTCCTTTCCCTCTGACTCCCATTGGGTTCATGCTCCCCAGTGGGGAGCAGAGGGTGGAAGGAGGTTTCCCCAATCTCTTCCTGTAGGGTCACTGTCAAGGATGACTGCATCCTTCTACAAAGGACATGAGTCCTCCCAACACAGCTGCTCTGAATGAACTTTTGCTGCCAGGTTTCACAAGTTCCTTCCTCTTCTGTCCCTTCAGGCCTAGGTCAGTGATAGCCCTCAAAGTCTTGCACTATTCCGATGGTTTCCTTCTCTAACCATACCTTTGAAAACAATCTCCTTATTACTACCTCCTTGAATTATCCTCACTCGAGTGTGCTATTTCCTGCTGAGACCTTAGGTGAACACCAATTTAAGTAGCATTTATAGTTTTGCTCTCTTGGAGCAAGCCCAGGTGGTTTAACTTGAGGCTCACATCTCCCTCTTAGAAATTAGTAACTGCGTAGAGTTCCAGCTGCTGTCCAGATGGTCAGGTCTACATCATCGCTCTTGGTTTGCAAAACACTCCCATATGTTGGGTTTGGTAGGTAGACAAAATGGCAAGAGAACTTGGGAGGTGCTGTTGGCAAAATTCCTATCATCAAAACTGCTGCTAAATCTTAGAACTCCACAATTTTCTCCCTTAGATTAGGCACTTATTCTAACAGGGGGTAAATTATCCCTGGAAGAAAGACAGAGATAAAGTTGTCAGTCAAAGACTTTCGTGTTAAATGAGTTTCAGATGTTTTCTATTTTGGCAGCTAGCTCCAAGCCTGGTTTGAGAAAGGGGAAGATAAAATCTATCTAGATTCTAGAATAATGGTTCTCAAGGTGTGTGGGGAGGATAGTTTTCACTGTCTTCTGGAAGGCATTTTGGAAATTGTGGGGCATCTTTGATTATGGGCCAAGGGCCATGGATGTGTGCCTGCCTGTGATGAAAGGGGTGGTCTCACACAACTGAGAGCAACCCTGCAGGAACTTTAATGTTTCAAGAACACTTATGTTGCTGAAAAACCTGTTTATAATTATCAGGCAAAGGACTTGTGTTGAGAGAATCAGAGAGAGAGAGAGAGAGAGAGAGAGAGAGAGAGAAGAAAAGAAAAGAAAAAGAAGAAGAAAGAAAGAAAGTTTGCATATGGCTTTAATATTCACTGAAATTTTCAGGAATGTAACTGCCACATAAGTTGAAGGACGCTCACACATAGTTCTATTTTAATTTTACCAAGTTGGTCATTATTTGAGAAAAACAACACAACTACCAGTCTACATTCATAACTTTAGCATTCAAGGTGATTCCACAAGAATGCGCAAGTGCCCAACAGACAGCTTCATCATGTCCTAGTCCAGTGGAGTTGTATTCTACCACATATACTGGACTTTATAAAGACAATCTCCCTACACACATTTAAAAAATCAATGTAATACACCAATCAAAATATAAAAAGGCAGATATAAAAAAGTAGTTACAACTATTTCATTTCAGGATAATCAAAGTACTAATTGTGGAAATGAGCTTTGAATCTGATCGATTTGAGACCCACAGACCTAGAGTGAGGTGTTTGATGGCTGGGGAGGACATCCTTGGAGGATGTCCTCTGAACCAAAATCTTTCTTAGGGGAAAAGCGCCATGATGGCAGGTATGTGGGGAGAACTAGAAGGACAGTCAGTGTGTATCAGGTGCCTTCTAGACTGTATAAGGTCCCTGATACACAATGGACCTTATTCTTTATTGATGCTATGCACTATTTTTTTCTTTTTTGTAATTATCAGTTGTTTTCAAAGTCCTGTGGCATTAATCTCCTATTATCATCTGGCACATAAAAGATATTCAGTGAATCATCCCCCAAGTGATGCTGGGGCTGCTCCTCTGGAGACCACACTTGGAGAATCGCTAACCATGCAGAAACACATTTCAGTCACTGTTATCCCCATACTGGGCACTGGTCTTTAGAGATATCTCCAATCACAAATTTAAAAATATTAGTCTCCTGTCATAAAACATTTGCAGATATCAGGACATAAAATCTATAGTACTAAGAGGCTCCTGAATATATCCTAATTCTTTAAGACAAATCTAGTTTTGTCCTTGAGGCTAGGCTGGAGAGTCAAAGGGCTGCTTCCAATGAAATAGCCAAGTTGGGATCTGACAGGAAGTAGAACTTTCTAGGCTCCAACTCATCCTTGCGTAGATCTGCTCACAGTAATGCCCACCTCTTACCCCTGCCTTAATGGGGACTTTACCATTCTAACAACTTTGGCTAAATCTGAGGGCATCCCAATGCATCTGCCTATTTTCTAGAACATTTGTTTTTCTTAATATTAATTAATTAATTAATTTATTTATTTATTACTATGGATTGAACCCAGGGGCATTCTACCTCTGAGCTCCACCCCCAGCCCTAGTTTATTTTTTATTTTTTAATTATTTATTTATTTATTTATTTATTTATTTATTGCGGTTACCGGGGATTGAACGCAGGGGCGTTCTACCTCCGCGCTATGCCCCTGGCCCTATTTTTTATACTTTATTTTGAAACCGGGTCTCACGAAGTTGCGGAGGGCCTCACTAAGAAGAGAGAGAGAGAGAGAGAGAGAGAGAGACAGGGAAAGAGAGAGCGAGAGAGCTGAGGCTGGCCGCGAACCCGGATCCTCCGGTCTCCGCCTCCCAAAGTACCGGGATTACAAGCATGCGCCACCACGCCCGGCCCTAGTTTATTTTTTATTTTAAAACAGGGTCTCACTAAGTTTCAGAGGGTCTCACTAAGTTACTGAGTCTGACTGTGAACCTGCAGTCCTCCTGTCTCAGTCTCCCAAGTACAAAGATTATAGGTGTGTGCCACCACGCTCAGCTAAAGCATGTTATTTAGTTCACATGCAATGGTCATTTATTGCCTGCCAGGAACAAAATTTCTGATGAGTTGTGGAGCTGAAATGTTATGTTTTAGCTATGTTACATGTATGATTTTTCTTTTCTTTGTTTTTAAGAGATCTCTTTTAAAAAGCATTGATCAGATACCCTTTAACTCTGACCATACTTGCCTAAGCAGCTACTTTTTTTTCCTTTAGTATGAACTTTTCTTTTCTAGGTTTGAACTCCTTCAGGGAAGGAAAGTTTATAATAGAGTAATATTTTTGAAATAGGAACTAATGCTTCCTACTCTGGGCAATCAAGGCCAGACCAAATATTCTCTCAGAAGGATTTCTGCTCCAAAGCATGGCTGGGAACGAGCATAGAGCCATCCAGGTGAGGGAACACACCTGAGGGAGTGCGCAACAGAGGGTCAGTCAGGAGTGCGGAGCCAGATGGGATCTCCAGGACAGACCCTTCCTTCTTTTCCCACAATCAACTGTGGTCCAAATGGAAACTAAATATAGGAAAGATATGGATTTTTTTTTGTACTAAGGATTGAACCCAGAGGCATTCTACCTCTGAGCTACACCCCCAGCCCTATTTTATTTTTTATTTGGAAACAGGGTCTCATGAGGTTGCTCAGTCTGGCCTTGAACCTGCAATCCTCCTGTCTCAGCCTCACAAGTACTGGGTTTACAGGTGTGCACCACCGTGCCTGGCAAGATATGGGTCTTTCTTAAAATTAAGAATGATTTCCTACATGCCTGATTCTGAGGGTGGGACCCACACATGTAAGCTCATATATTGTCTAATATGATAGTTTCTTAAGTTATGACTTTGTGGTTTCCTTAATCATCAAAATATAATAATTGAGCCGGGGGCACACTTGTAATCCCAGTACTTTGGGAGGCGGAGACCGGAGGATCCGGGTTCACGGCCAGCCTCAGCTATCTCTCTCTCTCTCTCTCTCTCTCTCTCCCTGTCTCTCTCTCTCTTTCTACCTAGTGAGGCCCTCCACAACTTCGTGAGACCCGGTTTCAAATAAAGTATAAAAAAATATAGGGCCGGGGGTGTAGCGCGGAGGTAGAACGCCCCTGGGTTCAATCCCCGGTACCGCAAAAAAAAAAAAAAGTATAATAATTGACTATTCTTTGGGGGATATTCAACGTACTACCCGCTATTTCTTAAAAAAATTTTTGAGCATCCAAACTTTATATATAATGAACACCTGAGAACTCAGCGCTCTGCTTGATAAATACATTTTAAATACATTTCAAACTCTGTTTTTCTCCCATCTCATCTCCCTTTCCCAAAGAAAATATAGCCAAGCATGTCTTATATTATCTATATAAAAAAGTCTCTATAAACAATAAAGAGTTTTGTTCACTCAACAATTATGTTGAGACATATCCATATTGATACACATAGTTCCAATTAACTAATCTGTAGGACTATTACCATAACTTGTCTAGTATTTTCCCAATTGACTGAAATATCATTTTCAATATTTTGCTTTTATTAGGAAAAATTCAATGGGTACTTCTATAAATGTCAACTTGCACACATGTGCAAAACTTTAAGACACATGCTACAAATAATATTGCTAGACTGTGGGATGTGCACACCTCCAGCTTTTCTAAATATGGTCAAGTTGGTATCTAAAGTGGTTGTGACAATTTAATATGTTACCCTCTTCTATAAAGGTTTGCTTGGATTGCCCATCTTTCTTTTGAACTTTTTATTTATTGTTCTGTAAGAGCCTTCAATTTTTATCAACTATGTGTTGCAAATGTATTTTCCTAGTCTGTTTTCTCTTCAATTTTACTTGTGATATTTTAATGTATACAAGTTTTCAATTTTGTGTAGGCAAATTTTAGCCTTTTCCATTGGTATTTCTGTCTTATCTCTATGACATAAGGGATGGAGAATATCCTCCAGTCATGAATTTGTCTGAAAGTTTTACTTTTCACATTTATATCTTTAGGCTTTCTGGAATTTATTTTTGTGTTGGTGTGAGGTAGGGATCTAATTTATTTTAATTTTTATAAATAGATAAACATTTTCCCAGTGAGATTTAACCAGTAGTTCTTTCCCCCACTGATCTGTAAAACCACATCTACCTATTAGATGTATAAAGATATATGGAGTCTGGTTCTAGACTTTGTTTTGTTCCACTGGTCCATTCTTCTTTTATTGTAAAGTGATGCTAAATAAAGTAATCTGGTAAAGTCATTCTACACAACACCTTCTTGATGATTCCAACATTTCAACTGCATGTAGTTCATTGTTCTCCCATAAAATTAGTCAAAATCTTCAAAGAACAAAAACAAAAACAAAATTCTATTATGTATCAAACTAAATTTCAAAATCAAATCATTTTTAAAAACCTAAATACTTGTAACTATTTCACTTACCACTATTTGAGGCATTTATAGCTAGAAGAAATGTACATTCATTTGAGATCCTAAGTCCTGGGAACAACTGTACTGATGCTTCCTGGAACCACTGCTATAGTAGCTTTGAGAAAGAATGCCTTGGCCAAAAACTTTATTTTTCTAATCCCAGGAAGATACTAACTCAGCAGTTGTTGTGTGCTGCTCCAAATGATTTGCCCAAAGACCTCCCACTGAGCTCTCCATAAACTTGCAGCTTGAATTACTCAGTGAGGTCACTCCATGCAGGTTTATGGGCAGATGACCAAACCTTGACACAGGCTGTAATCAGATTCCGAAACAAGTACACACACATAGCCTCTTCCTTGTCTATAGCTTCAACCCATGGTCTGTAACAACAAGGAGAGACTCCAAATAGGGAGTATTTCAAATCAACCTGGTTTTCAAATAATTAAGTTTCAGATACATTTTAAGACAGCCTTTGCAAAAAGTCTATAGCCATATGTAATTTTTCTATTACAACAAGATTAAGTAATGAGTTCCCTCTTTACTTTCTAGGATTCTAAATTTAGAGAAATTTGCAACTAAATCTAAAACTGGAAGGAAAATTAGAGATAATCTAGTTCAGTGATGGTTTCCAACCATGACTATACCTGTGTGGCTTTTAAAAAATCTCAGTGCCTGACTGCACACTCAGACCAGCTACAAAATATTGGGGCAGGAAACCTAAGTACCAGTATTTTTTCAATGCTCTTAGGGTGATTTTACTGTACAACCCAGGTTGAGAGATCTATTGGCCTAATTCAAACATTTAGCACATTAAGAAAATGAGGTTTAGAAAGATCGTGACATTTAATTTTTTTTAATTTGCACTATTTGATACAGTAGCCACTAGCTATATGTGACTATTTAAATTTATTAGAATTAAATACAATTAAAAATTGAGTTCCTTAGTCACACATTTTTAAGTGTTCACCACCCGCATATGGCTGGTGGCTACCATCTTAGACAGCTCAGGCACAGACATTTCTTTCATCACAGTAAGTTCTTTGGATATTGCTGTAATAGAAGTAATTCCATGTATTTTTAAAATCTTTCTTTAAAGCATGGCAGAAGACCATCTTATGCCTAGCTATAACTTGGGTTTGATTTCTATCTAGGCATTGAGTAACTTCAGAAGAATTATAAGCCATTATGCCACAATGCTTAGTATATTAAGATATTTCTAAAGCAAGAATAGCTCAACAGTACTATATGCATCTATAAAGCACCTAATGTCACAATAAAAGGAACAGCTGCCAGGTGTGGTGGCACCTTTGTGTTATCCAAATACTTGAGAGGCTGAGACAGGAGTATTGCAGGTTCAAGGCCAGCCTCAGCAACTTAGTAAGATCTGTTTCAAAATATAAAAAATAAAAAGGGCTGGGGGTGTGTAGCTCAGAGGTAGAATGCCCCTGGGTTCAATTCCCAGTATAAAAAAGAAAAAGTAACAGCTTCTTAGGCCTAAGTGCAGATATGACTCAAATCCACCCCCACTCTCTAAACCAATGGATAATGGTCCAGAAGGTCAGTTTGTTTTCTTGATTGGCAAGGAAAGTATATTGGGGGAGAGAAGGCAGGAGCTACAATTTCCAGGGACTGATCCATCAAGCTCAAAGCCAAGCCACAAGCCAGTGTGTCCAGGCACAAGCCTGGCTCAAGGAGTATAAGAAGGAAATGAGTAAAGGACAATCCCTTCCTTCTTTGGCAAGCAAAACAAGCACATTATAGCATAAACCTGCCATGGGACAAAGATTCCATAAAGCAGGTGTAGGTGCTAGAGGGATCTTAATCTGTTGGGTCAGTTGTATTTTTGTCATCGTAACCATCTAGAAAAATATCAACATTTATTAACTTTGTTTTTACAGTTGTGTTATGAAACTGAAACTTAATGCCACTGTTCCTTGTGAATACGGTGTTCCCTGTCATGTGGTGCAATGTTTCACGTTCCCAAGTGCATTACATCAAGCTGTGAGATGGCCATGTCTAAGTTTGAACAAGAGGAAGCCAGAAAGCCAATAGTATGACAATAAGCCAATTTCAGTGATTGCAGAGTGCTAGGCGCTGTTCTAAGCATTTTACATAGATTACATCATTTAATTCTCACAACAACTCTCCATGAGGTAAGTGCTATTATTGTTCTCATTTTACAGATGAAGAACCCAAGGGACCAAGAAGTTAAGTACTTTACTGAAGGTCACACAGCTAGGAATCGGTGGTAGAATTGAACTTCCATTCCCAGTGGTCCTAACCTCAGAGAACAGCATCTTGATTGCCATTTTCAACATGTATGTGCTTCATAAAAAGCTCATACTTGACTTGTCAAGGTCAAGATCAAAGACATTGGAATGAACTGGCAATTTGGATGGGAAAAAGAACTCTACCTGGAAGTAGGGTGTGAATGTGGGTTTGTGCAGTCCTAAACCCAGGTTTTCCACAATTGCTTTGTTCGGGAGACCCCTCGTCCCCACTTTGATGCTTCTGTCTTCTACTCTCTGGCATACAACCCCCCACCACCACCACCTCGTTTTTCAAGGGCAACAGTTGCACCAACTGTAGTTGCACCAACAACAACAAAAAGTGGTTACTGGAGACTAAGAGAGAAAACAGGAGGGCATAAAACAAAACAGCAGTAGCTGCAGGCACTTCTCGAGTGGTTACACAATATTCCCTAGTGTCTGGCCCTGGATACACTCGGGGGAGTAAGGTTTCCAGGCACAAGGCAGGTGGCCGAGATGGATAGATATCTGCATTAATTAGACCATTACATAAAACATCACCTCTCTTAAGGCCATATTGTCTCATTCATAACCTTTACAAATCTAAGCATGTTTTCACATTTCATCTACAAATATAAACAAGAAACACAGTCTGTCCCAGTGCTACTGGTTTCTCAGCCTAAGCAAACCCAATCATTTTCTCACCCAGACAGCAGCCTGATGTTCTTACCAGCATCAGTGTTCTTTGGATCTTTTGTACCCACTCAGTTCCTGTGCTATAGAATAATGCAACCTTCTCATGTTGCCTGGCATTGAGTCTTTTGGACTTGCCTCCTTCCCCTCTGCCCCAAGAATTTCATGTTTTAAAAAATTATACTTTATATTTAAGAGCAGTTCTAGGTTCACCACAGAACTGAGCAGAAAGTACAAAGATCCCATATATCCCATATATCCCCATTCCCTATTCAGCATCCCCCACTATTGACATCCCACACCAGAGTGGTGCATTTGTTACAGTCTGTGAACCTAACTGACATTTCATTATCAACCAAAGTCCATACTTTCCATAGTGCTCACTCTTGGTATTGTACATGATGGGTCTGGACAAATATAAAATGACATGTAACAGCCAGTTGTGGTGGCACACACCTGTAATCCTAGTACTCAGGAGATCGAGACAAGAGGATCACAGGTTCAAGGCCAGCCTCAGCAACTTAGTGAGGTCCCTCAGCAACTTAGTGAGACCCTGTTTCAAAAATAAAAGTAAAATAGGGCTGGGGGTATAGCTCAGAGGTAGAATGCCTCGGGGTTCAACCTCCAGTACCAAAAAGAAAAGGCATTTATCTACCACTGTAGTATTATTCAATTATTTGTCTTTAAAGGGTATATCTTAGTTTTTCTGCTCATAATTGTAATATACTTTATATTTAGAGCAGTTTTAGATTCAAAGCAAAACTGAGCAGTAAGTTCAGAGTTCCCCTGTATATACCCTCTCCCCACACATACACAGCCTCCCCCACTATCAGCATCCTGCAGCAGCGGGGTATATTTTGTTACAACTGATGATCCTTCATGGATATATCATTATCATCCAAAGTCCATAGTTTACATTAGGGTTCACTCTTGATTTTGTGGGTTTTGAACAAATGTTTCATGGCATGTATCCAGTATTATAGTATTCAATGAAATAGTTCCATTGCTCTACAAATCCTTTATGCTCCACCTAGTCACCCCTCCCCCCTAACCCCTGGCAACTGCTGAATATTTTATTGTCTCCATAATCTTGCCTTCACCAGAATGTCATATAGTTGGAATTATATAATATGTAGGTTTTTAGGTTGGCTTTTATGCGGTAAAATGCATTTAAGGTTTCTCCATGTCTTTTCATGCTTGATAGCTCATTTTTTTTGGAGCCCTGAATAATATTCCATTGTCAAAATATACCACAGCTTATTTATCCACTAACTTATTGAAGGACATCTTGGTTGCTTCCAGGCTTAGAAATTAGGAATAAAGCTACTGTAAACTATGTGCAGTTTTATGTGTTCATGAATGTTGACTCATTGTGTTAAATACCAAGGAGTACAACTACTGATACCAAAGGGTTTTACATTGCCTTCAAGATCTATTTAGGTATATACCACTTCTACTTTATAATGAAATACAGCTGTGCACATCTAAATTTGATTTTTTATGTCTTAGGTTGTGTGTGTGTGTGTGTGTTTCTATAACAGAATATGACAGTCTGGATAATTTATTAAGAACAAAAATTTATTAAATGAGGGTGGAGCTCTTGTGACCAAAACACCTCCCCCAAGGCTGCACCTCTCACTTACAGTGAAGAATAAAGTTCCAAAACATGAATTTTGGAGGACACACAATGTTCACACCACTGCAGATATCATGTGTATGCTTTGCCCTGAAAGTCCCCACCTTTTATTGTTTGGTCATTCAGAGAGAGTCTTGTCGTTTCTGGAAAGCTAATAGACTACGAGTTCACTACTGATGCCTTTGTGCTTCATCTGACAGTGAGTGACAGGGAGGCTGGGGCTCCATCCTCCTCAGGCAGCCAGCCCAAGAGCCAGAAATCTGCAGTTGCCTTGGCAACAGCCGAAGTTTCCTGTCCTGGGCTAAAAAGCATAATGTCTCTTCATTTGTGAAAAGTCTATTTTATGCTCTCAATCTGCCTGGAGCATAAATATGCCAGGAATGGGACTCTCCAGCTTGGATTTCCTTTTTCTGGTTTTGAAATAGAGATTTTAAAACTCACGGTAGAAAGCGAAAAGGAGGCCTATGCACGTACTCACACTGGGTATTGGGCTCAAATATTCTAATATGGCCAGAATCTAAGCTGGTCAAAGCTTTGGGCTTCCAGACAACTTTATTTTAAACACGGCAATTATTTTAGGTAATCACACAGAGAAAGAATTCACTGGACTTCCTTTTGGAGGAACTCCCTTCGCCATCCCTTGTGTTTTTAAATTCTAACACAGAGAGTTTTGAAAAGGTTTTAAAAAAGTGAAACATCCTTAGATGACTACATATTTGACTGTGCCTAATATATCTTAAGTATTATTTAAAGAGCTCAACACACTCTCCAAATGTGAGCTTGTTTTAGTCTAAAACACGTAGGAAGCCTATCAGCCCTGCATTAAACAATAGACATTATCCATTTTTACTTTTTCTTCTAATTGATGCTTCTGTTTGAGCCCAAAGGGTTGCAATTTCCTTGATTGTCTCTCCCTCAAAATTCTCCAGACCATTGCTTATCCCAAAGCCTAAATTTCTGCCTATGCCAGTTATAGGTATATAAATAACATTTAATCTTTCTTCCCTCCTTTGAAGAGTTAAATACCAAGTCCCTAATGAACATCCATCAGATTTTATTTTAGAACTAAGAGAATAACTGGATTTCCTAAGGCAGCAAGACTCACATATTTCTACTCTACTGTAATTTTAAATCACTCGGGGTGGCCACCCTCCCAAGTGGTTATGCACACCTGGGCAAGAATGGCTTGGCAAGCAGTCAGACAAGGGAGAGCACTGGGTACGAAGCAGATCCAGCGACCTCACCCAGATCTAACACCACTTCAAGAGGTCAGATCTGCTCCTGCTCAGCCTTTGGTATCAAGAGAGATAAAGTATGAAGACTTAACAAAGCAGGTTTTACGCTGCTCCTCCTTTACCCAGTGAAGGATGGTAGGGGCCCTGGCATGGTAGAGAATAACATTAGAAGTACCCCAGTTAGCAATGCACATGGCTGCACTGAAGGAGGTTAAGTTTCCAGAGGAACATGTGGTTACATCAGAATCTGTGTCTGCTCACTGGCTGCGCACCTCCATTCTGGTCTAAGATAAAGAAGCTCAACATTTGTTATCTTTGGAGGCTTTATACATAATTGATGCTCTAGAAAGGATTTGATGTCATGAAGGATCCTACCTTGAGGAAAAAACAGAAAACATGGCCCTTCCCTTTAAGAAACTTTCAAGATGTTTGCTGTCATATTTGTTTCTCAACACCCACACACCATGGCTAGAGTACCAGCAATAAGCTATCAGAGGGAGGTTTGACTAATTCTTGGGAGAGGAAAGGCTAGACTCAGTGAGGAAAACCTCACAGAGCTAATGTTCAAGTTAAGATTCTAAATAGGGATGGAAATTAGCTGGACTGAAAATAAGAGCAAGGCATTTTATACCTCCCCCACCCCGCAAAGTTCCTGGCAAAGGCATGGAGACCTTGGGATATTCCTTAGGAAATAGCAACTATTAAGCAACCAATAATGTAGGGATATAGTTACCAATGAACCTACAAAGGTAGTATTCAGTTAGACTGGGAAGGCTTTAATTACCATAAAGCTAAGATGAACTCAAATGCTTTCAAAAGATCAGGCAGAAAATAAGGTGATGCTGTCCTATAACATATAAGGGGATATTAGCACTGCTGTGAGCAATGAATTGAAATTTAAGAACACCAAAATGGTCAATAAAAATACTTCTGCACACCATATAGTTACTTCTTTGGCCATCCATATAAGAGGACAGGCTCCAGGAGTAATGGGAAACCCCCATTTCTAGGATATAGATCAGTAAGAGATACCTTACTGATGGTAAGAAGAACATGTCTGAAGAGTAGAAGTCACTCAGGAAACAACGCAGCCTAAGCTGAGACTGGGAAGCAGTTCTCTGACTGAGGACTTAAAAATTCCATGGAGTAGGAGTTTGAATATCTAGAAGCACCAGGAAAATCATGGTATACCCAAATGTATCATATAGTGACGACCACTGTTCTCAAACCACCATGAGCCACAAGAGATTCAGCCCATCATTTTTATCAATGAACTTCAGGTCCTGCCTTATAATTGCCTTTTTAAATTGATACATATAATTGTATATATTTATGGGCTATAGTGTGATCATTTGATACCAGTACACAGCTATTTACATCATGTATTTTTTTTTTTGGTACTGGGAATTGAACACAGGGTCTCACACATGAGCATTCTACCACTGAGCTACACTCCCAGCCATTTTTACTTTTTTATTTTGAGACAGGGTCTCACTAGGTTTCCCAGGCTGGTGATAGACTTACAATCCTCCTGCCTTAGCCTCCCCAATAACTTGGATTAAAGGCATGTGCCACTGTGCCCAATTCATCTTGTTTTCTTTAATAAGTTTAAAAGTATACACTTAAGAAATGTGCATTTTAGCTTATTCCTTATTCCTTTAAAAATATATATGTATATATATGTATGAATACTATATATACATATATATGAAAACTATATATATGAAAACTATATATGTGTGTATATATATATATATATATATGAATACATCATAAGGCTTCACACATACTTGCAAGGGATTTACATTCCATTATCAGCAAGGGGTCATGAAGGATCCTACCTTGAGGAAAAAACAGAGAAAAAATAAAAAACAGAGGAAAAAACAGAGATTGTCAGGCTGCCAGAGACTTGGGATTTACACATTGAGAAGCTACAAATTTCAGGTAAGACTTTCATCCACTTGGACACAATTGACTTATGTGTACATGCACGTGTTTTTAGAGGGCAGGGATTCTGATGGTCATCCCTGTGTCTTCCCTTAGTGTTTTGCCTGATTCATGCCCCCACATATCTGCTGGACTGCATGCCACTGGACCTAAAGGCCCTGACTGGCTGATCAACTGCATTTCTGTGGGGTTGGGAGCCCTGGATATTCATGACTTGATTATAAACTCCTTACTGTCACTTAGGAGAGGAAAAGAATAAAGAGCTCACTATGAACAGTATTAATAACTGGGCTAGATTTTTATGTACTGAATTGCATGTATGCCTCATAATCTTACAATGTGATCAAATTTTTCCAATTTACAAATTAAGGTTCAAGTAGCTTCTCCAAGATCACAAGCTATTGTTCCTTCACAGGTCTGACTACAAGACCCAAAATCTTAAGAGGAAAAAAACAACCCAACCTATTCCCTATTGAGAAGGAAATGTGTTGACTTGGTCTACCAGATAGGTGCTGTTCAGTGGAAATTTAAGGTTGACCCTTTTTTAATTTTAATAAAGCATGCTCTTACCTGTTTGGTAATGGAGTAAACCATGTTACAGACCTCTGATAAAATCTGGTTTCTTAACCTGCAAAATAAGGCATGATGGAAAGAAATATTACCTTGCCCTCTGGTGACCCTGCCAGGATGCATCCTCTCTATTAGGTTCAGACCCACATTTGGTCAACCTTACCTGAATACCACACCAACAAACCAGAAAATGAAATTTCTTAGCAATCTCTTCAAAACCTCTTCTGTACTCACAGGAGCAGAGTTCGATGCAGCCCTGAATCCTCATCTCTCAGCCCCATCAGCCTCCAGGAGGCATCTGTAATTCAGGATAACACTCATAAACCACAAGCAGCTTTCTCCAGGCTCCGTGATCATTTTTACTTCTAACCCACAAATCATGCATCAGCAGTAAGAATGTGCACATAGTGAGCCTACAGATGTTATAAGGCTCTGACCCGCACTGAGTGGCACTTTGTTGGCAAGAAAATCCCAAGCTAATTGGGGGAGAAACCATGAAAGCTTGTCAATTAGCCAGACAAGGGGAAAAAACCAAAGCAATACGGGAAATTTGCTAATTCAAAAAATAAAGCTACAGACTTGCCATACAAGGAAGATTGAAGAAATATCAAATAACAGATTTATTTAATGCCCTTTCATTGTTCATGGATTCTGTATCAGAACATCTGATACCCTACTAATACCCAACTCTACTCAGTTTTGCTTTGTTTGTTTTTTAAGCAAAGCTTGACTTTTTATAGAGGAGAAGGCTCTTAAATTCTAAAGTGAAAAACAGAGAGAGAGAGAAAGACAGAGAAGGGCATCCAAAATGAACCCTAGCTGGAGGGGTCAACAGATCTGTAAGTCTAAGCTCTATGACTTCCTTGGACCTGAATCAGTGATGTCCATTAAATGTGTTACTATCCAGGCATTAAGAATGTTATACTTTAAACTTGACATGGGTGGATTTTCATCATGTTGATTTAAAAGGTCACAAATTAATATTCTATACTAATATTTTTATTGTGGTAAAATGTATGTAACATAAACTGTACCAGTTTAACCATTTTTTTTTTTTGTGGTACCGGGGATTGAACCCAGGGGCGTTCTACCTCCGCGCTACACCCC
>PVJS01025899.1:0-27470 GCA_004027185.1 Glis glis
TCTCTCTCTCGCTCTCTCTGCTTAGTGAGGCCCTCCGCAACTTCATGAGACCCGGTTTCAAAATAAAGTATAAAAAATAGGGCTGGGGGTGTAGTGCAGAGGTAGAACGCCCCTGGGTTCAATCCCCGGTACCGCAAAAAAAAGTCAATTTTTTTGTTTTTCTTGTTTTTAATGGAAATATCTATGGATAAAGATGTGCCAAGTTGTATAACTTGCTTGTAACCATGAAAATGTAATCTTCATGAGGACAAGAAATATTTTTTAACTGATTTTACTCTAGAGCTTAAAACAGTACCTGTAACACAGAGACTTTAAACAAATATGTTGAAGTTTCTTGTTTTTAATGGAAATATCTATGGATAAAGATGTGCCAAGTTGTATAACTTGCTTGTAACCATGAAAATGTAATCTTCATGAGGGCAAGAAATATTTTTAACTGATTTACCTCTAGAGCTTAAAACAGTACCTGTAACACAGAGACTTAAAAAACAAATATTTTGAAGTTAATAAAACTCCTACAAGAAGTAAGCATACACAGAAAGAACAGAGGTGAGAGTAATGTTAGCATTTATCAGAATATTTATTGCTAACTTACTATTTATTATTTTTAAAACCACCAAGTAAGAAACTTCACAGCCAAATGATTTATCAGCTTCATTGAAATGATGCTGTCACCACATCTTCAAATTGCTCCAGGAGCCTTACCCCAATTAAGATCAAGTAGGAATCCCTTCATACTTAACCACAAATAGCCACATCAACCTTAAAATTTGAAACAGGAAAAAAAAAGAAAGATGAGGATGAGCAAAGAAGATGGAATTGCCCTCTTAGATCTTTTATGGTTTGGATCTAAAATGTCTCCCAGACCTCAAGTGTTAGACAAGGCAGACATGTTAAGAGGAGGAACTTGGCTGCTGGGGAAGGGTGCCTGGGGGCTTGGCTAGAGACAGTGTTTTTCCAGACTGGCTGGTGCAGCTTCCTCCTTCTCTCTCTCCCCTGCCACCATTGAGCTGACACAAGTTCTCAACCTCTCTCTCTGCTCCCTGCTATGATGCCCTGAGAAACTATAGCCCCAGCTCCTGCTTGGAAGCCAGCTGAAAAATGAACTAAAACCTCTGAGATCTCCAGAACCATGAGTAAATAAATCTTCCTTCAACTAAGTTGTGGTCATCAGGTATTTTAGGTCACAGCAGTGAAAATGTTGACTGAAACAGATCTTGATCTCAATAAACAGTAATATTTCATGTTCCTGTATCTGGGTAGGAAGTCTTAAACATTTATATTGATCTCAATTTTCCCTAAATTAATCTGTAAATTTGATGCAACCTTAGTCAAAAATTTAGTTGTATTTTTTCGTGCCATAAGATTGTTACCATTTTAAGTTTCTAACTTCAATAGACCACCAAATTGTGTCCAAAAAGTCTTTGATATTTGATAAATAGCCAGATTGGCTTAGGAAAAGGCTAAAATCCAAGACCACTGAAACCTGGTGATGAATTTGCTCAGAAATAAAACCATATGAGGATAACCACCATACCACCACGAGAGAGGGCTTGGTGCCCAGTGTCCTTTCCCCTCTGGGGCCACCCTCAGAGTATACTGATGGGGACTCCAGGCAGGGAGACCTTCCCATTTCATCAGAATCCTCCAGAATGCCTCCTGGACCTTGTGGGTGGTTAGAGAGAGCTGCCCTGGAGGGGGGGGGGGACCTCACTGAATCTTCCCTCTGATTCTAGACCCAGAGTCTGGGCTACATGGAGACAGGATCTGGCCATTACGTAGTTGGAATCCAGCAAGTAAAACCAGTATTATTCATATGATGACAAGTAACACCATATTTTGATTACTATTTAAAGAAAGGATGAAACTATCATGACAGAAGGGGGTTAAATTTCCTGATCTTACCTAGTAGAATCTGATTCCTGGTATTCCTCCTTCATGGTCAGAAAGAAATGGCCTTTTCAGAGCTGGGTGTGGTGGCGCACACTTGTAATCCCAGTACTTGGGAGGCTGAGACAGGAGGATCTCGGTTCGCAGCCAGCCTCAGCTCCTTAGTGAGGCCCTCTGCAACTTAGTGAGACCCTGTTCCAAAATAAATAACAAAAAATAGGGCTGGGAGTGTAGCTCAGAGGTAGAATGCCCCTGGGTTCAATCCCCAGTACTGCAAAAAGGAAAAAAAAAAAAAAGAAATGGCCTCTTCAATGGAGCTGCACAAGGTTTGAAAGCAGCAGACTGGCAGACTAACCCTGGCTGCTCAGCTCCTCGTTTGAAGAGCTGAGTCTCGTTCTCATGTGCATCCTCAGCATCAACCTCCTTCCTGGCACATGATGGACTTGAACCTCTCCTGAAGGTAGTTAAACAGACCCCAGGTATAATGGTTTGAATTTACAATGTCCCCCTAACCCTCACAGAAACAAGGGAACCATGTTGGAGGTGAGACTTGGTAGCCAAAGAGAGGGTCCCTGGGGGTGTGACCTGGAGGATTATATATGGTTCTCTCTCTTCTCTCCTCTCCTCCCCTCCCTTCCCCTCCTCTCCTCTCCTCTCCTCTCCTCTCCTCTCCTCTCCCCTCCCCTCCCCTCCTCTTTTTCTTCTCTCTCTCTCTCTCTCTCTCTCTCTCGCTTCTGTCTGTGATGTGGGTGCAGAGCACTTTCTCTCTCCCTCTCTCTACTTCCTGCCACCATGCCCTGGGCTCCTCAGACCCAGCCTGACATGGACTAAATCTCTGAAATTTCCAGAACTGTGAGCAAATAAATATTCCTTCCTCTAAGTTGTGGTCGTCAGTTGTTTTGGATTACATCAGTGAGAATGCTGACTGAAATACCAGGTTAGGATGTCCTGGGTAGACTATTCATGGATTAAGACTGGCCAGTCCCTAAAAGAAGCTCCAAAAGCAACCAAAAGTTATATTCTAAATGTTAATTAGAATGTTGAGCTTTTTCTTCTAGTGATGGTTCTGAGCTCTATTCAACATTTACTGGGGGTGAACTGGTAGACACAGGGTGCCTGTTAATTTGTGTAGAATGGATGATTAACATGTTCTTTCTATTCTAATGCTATTTCCTCATCTTTTCATGTTAAAGATGATGCTGCAGTAATGCATTTTCTTTTACCCAGAAGTCATGTACAGGACAAGAGAAGGTGAGCCAGGCCAAAAGGGTGGGTCTTGCTTGTCCCTCTTATGAGCTTTGTGACTGGAACAATTACTCAATACTCTATGGCTCAGTTTTCTCGTCTGTAAAGTGAGCCTTGTTATGGTTTGGATATGGTTTGAGTGTGTCCACCAAGGGTTCATGTATTGAAATTTAATCCCTATTATGTAGTATTAAGAGGGTAGAATCTTAATCTGACTATGGTGTTGAGAGGAGGGACTTTGGGAGGTGATTAGGATTGCATATGTTCATTAGGATGAAGCCTCTATGATTAAATATTGGTGGCTTTATATGAAGAGACCAGAAGACATACACAGACTCTGTCCCTGGCCATGTGATGCTCTGTGCCACCTCAGGAATCTTCCAGCAAGAAGGCCATCACTACCCACCCCCGACCTTTGAACTCCAGCACTATGAGCCAAAATAAACCTCTTTTCCTTATAAAGTCACCCTGCCACAAGTATTTTGTTATACTAATGTAAAACAGACTAAAACAAGCCTGCTGTGCCTATCTTGCAGATAATACAGCATCACAAAAAGAGTTGTTGCCCCTCTGAGTTGCCTCCTGCTGGCAAGAGCAATGGAATTGTAGGAATTGATCAGAACTATCATGATATTAACTCCCCAAAAGCAACTACTTAAAGTTCATTTCTGGCAAAAGAGGGTCAGGTTCTTATGTTTTATATTTCTAATTGGTAACTATCACTATGCAGTCCTAAAAAGTTAAGATGACATTTCAAATTGCTATTCTCTGTTTCTATAACTTGAGATACTACTGATGGAAGGGGGGAAGAGTTGCATACCTTTTTAATTTATGAAAACCACAGTCATTAGCATGCATTAGCATGAAGGAGAACATGGCTGTCAAAGCCCAAGCTGGATAAAGAGACCCCCATTTATAGACAGGGCCCATGTTGGGGATTCAGGACCTCAGCACATTGAGAGATCAACCCTATGGGCAGAAGGTAGTAGGACAATTAGATGCACTGTCATAGTTTAAAACAGATAAGTAGAATGTCCATGTAGAAGGAGGGCAGTCCAGTAGGTAATGTGGAGCCCCAGCAGGATAAGAATTAGAGTGTAATAAAGACAATCTCATCAAATTCTAACATCACAAGCCCTAAAACTTAGTTCTTCTGTCTTAAATAACCCCATCTATAGTTCTCCAATTGTTGAATTCTGGTCACTCTGCAGTGCCAGGTGCAAATCAAAGTACAGAGAACACTTCCCACCCATATCTACTCACAAAAGAACACACAAAATTCCACAATAACATTCCATCAGATGCCAGTCCAAGTTTCCTCTGTGGAAGGAGAAATAACCTACAATTTCCAAAGGTAGAATTTTTACCTCCAAAAAAGAATCTCAAATATACCCTCATCATTATGTACAAGATAAAGTATAGTTTTGCCATGTGACTCTAAATACCCTTTAGAGTAGGGTGAGCACAATTCAACATGGAAGAGATGACCATTAAGCAGGCTCCATGCTAGGTGTAGAAATAAGGGATAGCTAATTTTTGTGACATTCCCCACCATGCTCTAGGTAGTTGTTATAGACTGAATGTATATGTCCCGCCATATTCATATGCTGAAATCCTACCCTCAATTCAATGGCATTAGGAGGTGGGGTCTTAGGAGCTAATTAGGCCATGAAGGTAGAGTCTTCAGGAAAGGGAGTAGTGTTTTTATAAGAGACAAGAGAGGGCTCTCTCTGTCTCTGTGAGGATACATGTGAGGATACAACAACAACAAAAAAAGTGGCTGTATTAAACCCAGAAGAAGCCCTCACTAGAATCTGACTATGCTGCCACACTGATCTCTGACTTCCAGCCTTCTGAACTGTGGGAAATACAATTATTTATGAGACACTCGGTTTGTGGCATTGTTATAATGGCCCAAGTTGACTAAGGTGGTACTCCTGAATCATTGCAGAAAATCACCCAGTGATTAGGCAGAGCTCCCTGGTCTTGATTCTCTTAAGTAAAAAGTACATCAGGAAAAGAGATTCTCTTCTGTTCAGTCACTAAGTATTGATGAAGATTGGATGTCAGGGATCCATTAGAGATAGGAATAACTATAAAATCAGCATTTCTCACTGCTATAGAATAGATAGAGCAGTGAAACAAAAAGGTGTCATCTTTTCAGATAAGAAAAGACTGAGGCTGGGGGGAAAAGAAACATCTTTTCCTGCCAACATCCATTCCAACCATTTCTCCTCCAAACCCGAAACCTCGCCTCTTCATTCAACTGTCTCCCCAATCTGCGGAGCCATCCCTAGCTCCAGGAAATGAATCCTGATTGTTACTAATCATAGAAATACCACTCCTCTTGCCAAAGATTGATTTGGGGTGAGCACATGACTCACCCGAAAGTTCTGGCCAAAGATACATGAATGGAAGCATTCGGGGAAATGTTTCCTTCTCATAAGGTGGCAATGAATATAGGCCCTCCTTCTCCTCTCAATACAGTGACATGTCAGGATGTAAAATCTGGAACTGCTACAGCTCTCTTGTGATGAGGAAAGGTGACCTGTAAAGAAAGACAACTTAAAGAAGTTTAGGATTTAAAACGAGCAGAGATTTAGACCTCAAACCTGATTGTGTGGAACCTAAAACTGTTCTCCCTTTGGATTTCTTGTTAGTGGAGGTAGGTCATTTCTTTGTTGTTTAAACAAAGTGGATCTTGGTGTCTTGATATTGTAATGAAAAGCATCTTAATAACTGGTATTACCTTTACTCCAAAGTTAGCACATATCAGAGCTGGTAAGTCTGCTAGTGGCTCTGTGCATGATGAATTAGAGAGACTTATATGCTGGGTTATAGGAAGCAACAATGAGGATAATTAATGCATAAACAGTGGAGGATCCAGAGCTTAGAAGCTGCCCCTTAACTGAGAGAAAGCCATAGTCAGCTGTTATAATTTCCCATTGGGCTTCTCTTACCTGGAACTCTAGGCAAGTGCCTCAGGGTCATTCCACAAGTTTAATGAAGCTTCTTACATGTTTGGAATTAGTACAAAGCATGAACTTGTTATATTATCATAGCTATACAATTTAGTTATGATCCATACTTAAGTAACAAAATAAAGTTAATAAAATAGTTTTTTTGAAATAAGAATAATACAGAAAAAAATGAGGCAAGAGAAAA
Source organism: Glis glis (assembly GCA_004027185.1). Classification (NCBI taxonomy): domain Eukaryota; kingdom Metazoa; phylum Chordata; class Mammalia; order Rodentia; family Gliridae; genus Glis; species Glis glis. The sequence continues at coordinate 6,301 of PVJS01025899.1, forward strand.
AGAGTTGTAGAGTAAGAAAAATTTAAACTATGGAAGCTAGAAGTTCTTAGCAAAGAAACTGTCAAGTTTACCAATTCAATAACGATCTTGTTAAATTTTATTGTCAAAAGACTTCCGACAGACAATTCCTGAACTTTTACAAAAAATAGAAAAATACCAAGGGCTCATTTCAGAGAACTGCATAATGTTGGTAGTGGAAATCATTTTTATCATTGGCCACACCAAGACAAACAATTATGGAAGTGCACATGTAATACTTTGAGACATTAATTTGTAAATAACAAAGATCGGAAATTAGGGATTTTTTTCAACCAAAAGACATCCTACTAAAGTTTTCATACAAAATATAACTAAAGTCAACAAAAGGAAATTGAAAAGGAATGTATGTAATTACACCAAAGACAGGATGTATGACATTTTTCACTATCTAATACCACAATAGGTAGGTGGATTAGCTAATTATACAATCTGACTTAGAAAATACAGAAAGGATTATTTCAAATGATGCCATATAAAGGGCTTAGTTGACTTCCTTTGGTTGAATGGTATTCACACGTTAGTGACAGTATTTTTAAAGTTTCTGAGTTAAAGTTGGAATGCAGTAAAATAGTTTTTAGACCACCTACATTTACCATACATAAATTACACAACACATTCCTTTAATAATAGCATTCATTCCAGTTACTGATAGAAACTACAAACAGGGTTATGGTATTTAGTTAATTCACAAAATTCATCTGTATTTCAAGCTCTTGGTGAATGGCCAAAAGTTTTAATGTAAATTTTCAAAAAGAAAGAAGCAATAGTTAAATAATTCCACTAGAAATCATTTCAATTTTCCAATTAATTCTTAATTTGGTGAGAGAAGCCAATAGATGTAAGGCCAATAGATGTGAACCCAAGAAGTGACATAAACAGGGCAATGCCATGATATTATGAGATATTCCTACAAGATAATATTACTTGGGCAGACTTTTATGTAAAGGTGAAAAATCTAAAGCACATCAACTTAAACCAAAAGGGTAGTATATCATTTACGTAACTAAACTATAGTAAAAACAGGTATAAAGCTAGCTAGAACCCAGGACTCGAATACCACTAGACTTGTTCTTTCTGCTTTATGGGTAGTATGATTTTCTTTGACTACCAATATATGTAGAAAAAAAAACATAGCTGATGGCAGCTTCTAGGCTTATATACTAACAGCTTTTATTTTCACAAAATGAAAAAATTCTAGGGAAAGATTCTGATTGGTCTGGCTTGTGTGATTTACTAATATCTGTGTGTAAGGTCCACTTAAGTTTAGGTTCCCACCTTTAAACCAAAGATTGTGACCAGGGAGATGGGTCATATTGATCCTATTTTTACTCATTGACTCTTTAACAAAATCTCTTATTAGATGGATAAGGTTGAAAATTGAATACTCAATAATAATACATATAGGAAAAATTCTAGTTAACATTAGTTAAAGTATAGGAACAGTCTGTATAAAATCATCACATTATGAAGAAAACCCGTAGAATGGGAGAAAATATTTGCAAATCACCTATCTGCTAAGGGTGCAGTATTTAGAACATATAAGGAACTCTTAACACTCAACAGCTAAAAGACAAATGCCCTGATAAAAAATGGCAAAGGTCTTGAATAGACATTTATCCAAAAAGATATACAAATGACCAAGAAGTAAATGAAAAGGCGCTCAGTATTATCAGTCATCAGGGAAATGTAAATCAAAACTGTAATAATGTTGATGAGGAGTGGAGAAATTGATACCCTCATATGTTGCTGGTACAAATGTAAAATGTTGCAGTTTCTGTGAAAAACAGTTTGGTGGTTCCTCAAAATATTAAATTTATGACCCATAAGTTTATAGGTTAATGTTACTGTTAAACATCTGATCCAGAAATTCCACTCTTAGGTATATACCCAAAAGAATTGAGAACAGCTATTCAAAGATGTATAAACAAATGTACTTAGCAGTACTATCATAATAACTAAAAGGTAGAAACAATCCAAATGTCCATCAATGGAGGGGTGGATTAACACCATGTGGTATATCCACACCGTGAAATATTATCCAGCCATAAAAAGGAATGACGTACATGTCACATGGTATATAAACTTCAAAAATGTTTGCTAAGTGCGGGAAGACAGACATCAAGGGTCACGTGCTATATCAAAATAGGTAAATCTATAGAGACAGAAAGCAGATTAATGGTTGCTGGGGCTGGGCCTTGAGGAGCAACTGCTCAATGTGTGTGGGGTCTCCGTTAGGAATGATCAAAATGTTTTGAAACTAGGTAGAGGAGATAGTTGCATTGTCAATGTACTAAATGAAAGTGAATTATATACTTGAAAATGGTAATTTTATGTACCAGGGATTGAACCCAGGGGCATTCTACCTTGGAGGTAAACCCCAGCCCTTTTTATTTTCTTTTATTTTGAAATGGCCTCACTAGGTTGCTGAGAGTCTCACTACATTGCTGAGGCTATCCTTGAACCTGCAGTCCCCTGTCTCTGCTTCCTAAGTACTGGGATTACAGACGTGCACCACTTTGCCTGGCCATAAAAAATAATTTTAAAAAATCATAAGGACTTTAAGACCCTCTCATTTTCCAGAGAGGAAAACTTTAGGTCTTCAAAAAGAGTATTAGTGCTTTTAAGTATAAATAATAGTTGATAGGCAATATTCTAATTTGTTAATATTCTATTTTCTGCATAAGGGTGACTTACAGCTTGAAAGTGATATCTTCCCACTACAGAATATGACTTATGCATCTTGAGATTGTTTTTCCTTGTTCATAATACTGGATTATCACTTGTATTCCTTATGTGTTATATATTCTCTCACTCTAGAAGGAATGTGTAAATCACAAAATTGTCACATAGTTATGTCCTTATTAAAGGAAAGACTAAAAATTAGAGTTCAAATACTGGCAAGTGGTTTCCACTAACTAGTTTTCCTGAGTTATACAGAGGAAACTATTAGTAGTTCTTATTCCAACTCACCATGCATAACTTTCCTTTCATTTGTTTTCTTCTCCCTGCTCCCTTCCCTGGCTACCTGCATCAGCTCTTCATACCTTGAGAGAAGCCCTAATCAAGCCAAAAAAGTAAGAAGGGGAATTGGAGAAAAAATGGTGGGAAACGTAGATGCTCAGGGGTAATATGAGTCAAGAATTTTAAATCTGCAAGTCTCTCTCGCTGTAAATCCCAATTCTGCCTCTCTTCTGTGTTGGCTTCGTACCAGCTCCTTTACAAGGCTAGAAACATGGCCTAGCAACACCTAATTTGTATCACAGTTTGTTTTAATTGTCTCCTCACCACCCCATTAGTAAGGGAGGGATCCCACCCAGGGAGGGATCCCACCCTAGGGTTACAGGGTTGGCCAAATGTACGATACCTGACACTGAACAGATGTGATCAACAGCAGTTTATTAGTCACTTGTACTCATGGCTCAGAGGAGAGGACAATAATGCCACAGAGGACTAGGGGTTGCAGCCTGGAGCAGAGTGCGGGGGAACTGTGGGGGACTGAGGGAGGCAGCCTCTGCAGTATGGAGAGATAGAACAGGATTGGATTGTGTGAAGAAGTCGGCTGCCAGCCAGGGAATGAAACCTGCTACTTGGGGATAAACAGAAACTGCATTTGGCCTGTAGATAAAGAGGGTTGATTGACTTGGGGATCTTATCTGTGGGAGCAGAATAGGGAAGGGAACTTTAGAGTCAGGCCTTTAGAGGCCCTCTCAGTTTCAGAAGTCAAGGCAAGACATATCATTTTAGGTCTTATACCACACAGTTTCGCAGCAAGGAAAAGACTGCTTCTTTTCCCTAATGCCAATATGAAAATTCTAGGGGAATTATTCTGCTTAGACTGGCTCAGATCACACCCCTACCCTTAATCTTAATGTCAGGAGTGTATAGAGCTACGATTGCCAACCCCACTGGGACACAGGTTTGGAGATGACGTAGTGCCTCCAAAGAAGGACATCTCAAAAGAGGAAGGTGATCAAAAGGGAAAATGATTCCTAATCTCAATAGGTCCCTTCCCTTCGCCTCTCTCCTTCCTTTCCCTCTCACTATTTCTCCATGTTTCTCTTCACTTTCTTTTCTCTCTTTTCTGCTCTTCATCCTTCATCCCCTCAACACTTATTTTTTTTCTTTTTCCTCTTGTCTTTCTCTCCCTTCTCTTACTATTTGCTTTGCTCTCTTTCAGTCACTCTCTTTCCCCTATCTTCCCACTCATTAGTAATAGTTGATGCCTGCAAAAGCTGTCCACAACCATTAGTTATATAAGTGGTAGGGTTCTGGTGGCCTTCAGCTTGATTTCTACTTTTTACTGAATAATGCATATTACTAGGTAAAGTATTAGATGGAGCCTAAATTAGTTGTTAATCTCTTTCCTATCCAAATTTATGGAAAATTGCCAAGCATCTCGGCAGGCATATCCTTATTGTGAAGACAGATTATCTTTCTTTGTTTTAACCAAAAATGAATTCATGAAACAAAAATTATTTTCTAAAGCTTTAAGAGGCTTAAGTTTGCAATGTACAAACTTCTAAATTCCCTTGTAAATTTTATAAAAAAGATTTCTTTTGAACTACTTTCCAATATATAGTGCCTCTAATTAAAATGATTATTGAACTTTGCTCTGCTATTTGCTTTCCGTGAAGAGGTGGTAATGAATGCATCATTAACAAGAACCCAGCAGCTGAATAAAGGCCACAAAGAGCACACAGTTAATGTGGTCACTAAGACAGTTTGGAATTACATGTGAAGGCAATTGAAACGCTGCAGGCTCTAAGCAAATAATAGTAACATCTTTAATGATCCATTTGATTGCCAGTCAATTCCAAGCAGAACAAATCCAATTAAAGTCCATTTAAAGCTATGAGCACTTAGCCTACTTGCTTTCTAACTTCCATTCTTTGGAGAGTCTTAGCTTCCATCCCCAGTCCCTGGGAAGAGTGTGTGGTTTATGGTAGGGACTCAGTTAATTTCACTGCCTGCCTGACTGAATGAATAAATGAAGGGTGCTAGATTAATTAAATTAACTTCTTCATGCAGTGAAAAAAAAGCACTCTAAATGGTTCGGTAGCCTGTCTGGCCTCACAAGGTGGCCCAGGCTTCCCAAAGCTGGTTTTGGAGTCTCCTCCTGCCACCATAGAATGTAGAGGAGAGCAACAAAGACTCTGTTGATGAGACTCCTAAATGCCACTGCTAACAGAGATCATCTGTAAAACTATTCTAGGCCAACAAGTAAAATGATTTCTGGACTGAATCTTCTTTCTAAAACTTATCTTGAAAGGATGAAAATGTACAGAAGAAAGTCTTAGTATCCTCAAACGCTTCAGTTAGAAAGAATAGTAAAGGGACCTACATATGCTGATAGATCGTGATGCCCATATGTTGACAGCCCCATATGCTGACAGTGTCCAAATTTGACATAATGATCATCCTTTAAAATGTCCCTTTGTTGTTGTTTTAAGTGTATAGCACATTTGAAAAGCGTTTCATAAAGACATCAGAAAATATTTATTGACTTGGTAATTGTATATATTCTGGCAAATAATGCTTTTGTTAAGTCAACACTCAACTTAGAACTTTGAATCAGGCATCAGTGGTGCAGTGGCTCTCTCGGCCAGGCCATAGCCCCCACGCTGATGCCCCCCCACCACCTCCATTCCTTCCAAGTGACAGTATGATTAGCTGGTGGAGGCAGGTCCTCTTTTCCTCCCTGACTGCCTGAGGATCTGCCGCCAAAAGGAACCACTCAGAAACTATGTAGACCCGGAGTTCATAACCAGTGGACTATTTCAGAGGAAACAAAAGGTCATTGATATCCTTCACCTGCAAAGGCAACAGTACTAAGATAGAAATATGGGGAAAACTAGCCAAAATGTAGAAGACGATGTCGGATGTCATATTTGTATTTGGATTCAGAACCCATTTTGGTGGTGACAAGACAACTGGCTTTAGCATCAGTTATGATTCCTGGAATATACTAAGAAAAATGAACCCAAACATAGACTGGCAAGACATGGTCTGTATGAGAAGATAAAGACCTGGATGGAACAGTCAAAGAAACTCAAGAACAGATGAGGAAAGTCGGGGGAACTACAAATGCCAGTGTGGGTGCTGGCAAAACAAACAAACAAAAAAAAGGAATTAAGATTCTGCACTGACTTTATCTGCAGTGATTGTGAAAATTTTTCATGATAGTATTAATAAACTATAAAATCTTTTTAAAAACACTCAGATTAACCCATTTTATCCCATCTTCCTGGATCTGGAATACCTATTAAGACTTAAATTGAGCAACAAATATACCACTTATAGTAACTTTTTTTTTTGCGGTACCAGGGATTGAACCCAGGGGCGTTCTACCTCCACGCTACACCCCCGGCCCTATTTTTTATACTTTATTTTGAAACCGGGTCTCATGAAGTTGCGGAGGGCCTAAGTAGAGAGAGAGAGAGAGACAGAGAGAGAGCAAGAGCTGAGGCTGGCCGCGAACCCGGATCCTCCGGTCTCCGCCTCCCAAAGTACTGGGATTACAAGCATGCGCCACCACGCCCAGCGTTATAGTAACTTTTAAATAATACCTGAATACTTATTAAGTCAGCAGAATCAAAAACTTGAGACATAATGGGTTAAGTTGTAATTTAATAGAAATCCTTTTAAAATTATTCTCAAATTATTGTCTTTTATGGTAAAAGAGTTGACTTTATTTTTACATTTAAACATATGGTTTTATTACATAAAATTCCAAGAGTGAATCTCTCTTTCTAGATTTAAATATTAATCTGGAGCTGGGCGCAGTAGCGTGCATCTGTAATCCCAGTACTTGGGAGCCTGAGACAGGAGTATCACAGGTTCAAAGCTGGCCTCAGCAACTTGGCAAGTTCCTTCACAACTTAGTGATACCCTGTTTCAAAATTTAAAAAATAAAATAAAATAGGGCTGGGGTGTAGCTCAGAGGTAGAATGCTCCTGGGTTCAATCCCCAGCACCACCAAAATAAATAAATAAATATTAATTTGAAATTGTCAGGATGATAAATTTTGTCAAAATTTTACTATATATGATAATAAGGAAAATGATTCTTTTGAGAAGGACTGTGTGACCAGGAAAATATCCCTTTTTTGTCTTAAGCATATTTATAATTTAAATTTATATATAATATACATATAATACATAATAATATACATATATACATATGTATAATTAGTTGTCTATTGCTACATAGAAATTACCTCAAAATCTAGCAGCTTAAAGCACCATTGTCTTCATTTCTAAGTGTCAGGAACCATAGGTATTGCTCAGCTGAGGTTTATTTAACTCATGTTTTGGAGACTGAAAGTCCGAGATTAGGCAGTTGCATTTCTACCTCCCACCGCCCTCTGGTGAGGGCTTCATAGTGGATCATGATGGGAACATTTCAAGAGGGACTATATGATGAGACAGGAAGCCCGATAACAATGCAGGTGTTAGGCTTCCTCCTTCATAACAACTCACTCTCTATGAACTACCAGCGTCCCAGGAGAACCACCTTAAGTCCTTCTGAGGGCAGCTAATTACCTATGACCTAACTACCTCCCATTTGGCCCCACCTCTTAAAGGTCCCACCACCTCAACACCACCGCACTGCCACTCTAAGGACCAAATCTCTAACACATGAACCCTTCAAGTAACAAAGCACATCCAAACCACACCACCTACTCTGTGCATATATGCGTGTGTGCATGTATATGTATACACCCATGTATATGTATACGTGCATGTGTGCACACATGTATATGTATATACATATTCATATAGAGAATTTATGCTTCAAATTCCTGATTGTTGTATTTGAGATAAGATGCAACATTCCTGCCAGCATTAATAAGACTTCTCTGAGAATTTTAGAAAAAATTCTCTGACAATTTCCACCAAGTCTAAATTTACCAAAGTGAGGAAAAGATTAGTAATTTCATTGACTTCACATATTGAAATCCCGTAATGGAAGTTAATTTTTATACACTGTAGGATTTTTCTACCCTACACCATCTCTAATTTCAGGCAAGGGGCTCTGAATTGTTTAGCCTTGGTGCCATTCTTTAGAAGACCTGCTTTTGCCTTCCTTGTGGCCCTCACCCTCTACTCACACGGCATAAGTGGGTGTACCAACCTAGAGCTTTTCACCACCTAGGAACCTGAAATGACAGATGCTGCCCTAGACCCAAAGTGTAGTCAGAGTGGCTGTTTAGGAGTATGGCCAGGGCTGAAACATGGGAACCCACTATTCTTGGGAGAAAATGTGGAGTCACACTAGTTTACACTGAGTTCACAGCAGTTTTCAACTGAAAGGTAGTTTTATTTGGTTAAGCTGTGGTTCTGCCTAGAAGTTTCTAGCTCTTCCAGACGGCATAGATGTTTCCAAACCTGAGTTACTTCCTGTTCCTATGCAGGTAGGCATGTGGGGGATTGTGTGCAAATACCGAGAAGAAGCATAGTATGAAAGAAAAAAGGATATTGTTGCTTTACTGAAAGAACTTAATAAAAACTACATTTGGGCAGTGTTTTTCAGAACTCTGATGGTAAAGTATGGCATGGGAGCTGGGCATGGTGGCTCACACCTATAATCCCAGTACTTGAAAGGCTGAGACAGAAGGATCACAGGTTCAAGGCCCACACATGGTAACTTAACCTGTTTCAAAATTAATTTTTTAAAGGGATAAGGGTGTAGCTCCTAGGGTATAGGAGAATCCCCTAGGTTCAATTCTCAGTACTATACACACACACACACACACAAAAAAAAAAAAAAAAAAAAAGAAAACTGGCATGGGGTTGGGAAGAGACTAATGCTTCCCCTATCAGCTCAGAACCCACTACTACTCTGATATCTCAAAAACATTGGCACTTAGACCATCAGGTGATAACGTCCTGGGCATGGATCTTGGAGATGAGAAAAGGGTACTTTTGGAATAGATAACAGTCTAAAGGGCAGCAGGCATTAGCCAGGAAGACAACAAGAGAAGAGAACTTTCCAGGATGTCGCAAGATGATTTGAAGAAACCTATTGGTGACTTCAAGAACTAACTAAAAAACCCTTTTCAAATCTAGCTTTGGTGCTTCAGCAGTTGCCATTTGGATGTTAAAAGTTAAGCAATGAAGCCAGGCGTGGTGGCGCACGCTTGTAATCCCAGTACTTGGGAGGCTGAGACCAGAGGATCTGGGTTCATGGCCAGCCTCAGCTACTTAGTAAGGCCCTCTGCAACTTAGTGAGACCCTGTTTCAAAATAAAGAATAAAAAAAAGGGCTGGGGGTGTAACTCGGAGGTAGAATGCCCCTGGGTTCAATCCCCAGTACCGCCATAAAAAAGTTAAGCAATGAATATGAAAATATAATTCATAGGAAAATGCAAATTACAATTTCTGGAAAAAATACAAAATGCAACAGTGTTCTCTGTTACAGAAGAGGAACTCTGAGCTTAAAGAAACCAACTTTTTAATACTGGGCAGTAAGTCTGCTTGACTCCTTCCTTCCTTCCTTCCTTCCTTCCTTCCTTCCTTCCTTCCTTCCTTTCTTCCCTCCCTCCTTCCCTCCCTCACTCTCTCCCTCCCTCCTTCCTTCATTTTCCTTTCTTTCTTTCTTTCTTTCTTTCTTTCTTTCTTTCTTTCTTTCTTTTTTTCTTTCTTTCTTTCTCTCTCTCTTTCTCTCTTTCTCTCTTTCTTTCTTTCATTGTGGTACTGGGGATTAAACCCAGGGTGTTGTACCACTGAGCCACACCCCCAGCCTTTTAAAAAATTTTTATTTTGAAAAAGGGTCTCACCAAGTTATTGCACTCTGGCCTCTAACCTGTGATACTTTTGTCTCAGCCTCCCAAGTACTTGGAATATGGGCATGTGCCACCATGCCTGGCTATTATAAGAGATAGAGGTATTATTTTTATTATACTGCCTAGTTAAAAACATAAAGTAAAACACCTAGCTTTCACTCAGATGGTAGACACTATATCTTCCAAGACTGTTCACTATACAAAAATCCTTGAAAGTACAGCCCTTAACAAAAGCAGTCAGTGCCTTTACTTTTGTGTAGTAACATGAGAGATTTGTGGAAAATTGTCTCCTAACATTCCATTGTCATTTGCATTTTGTGTAAACCAGGAAAAAAATTGTGGCTCTCAATTAAAATGGGATATTATTTTTCCTAAACTTATAATAATGAGAATGCTGATACCCTAATCATTAAATATCATAAGCAGGCATATCTTTTTATATATAAGAATAAGAATATGTATTGATTGTGGTTGATGTTCATTGCACTCTCGTTCTGCAGAGCAGGAAATGGATGCTAATGATTATTTTGTCTAAAAATATATTTTATATACTTAGAAATATAGCATCTAGACTGATCATTGAAATTATTCAAGACAAAATTAGAGAATGTTTTAAGTTATGTAGGTTTAATAATAGCCATTGCATGAATAGTTTTTGTTCTTCAAAATGATTATATGTCAACATCTCCACAAAAATCTTTTACTCTATAAATAGTACATACAACTTGTGTCAGAGAGTGAAACTAAATAATAAATTTTTTAAACTGAACTTCCAACTTCTTCATTTTATTGTTGAAGAAACTGAGGCCCAAGGACATTAAGTGCTTTGAAACTGGCCAACAACTAGTTAATGTCAGAGCTGAGTCTAAACCCCACATGCCCTGACTTGGAGTGCAAGGCTCTTTCTTCTTATCCAAACCCACATATATGATATGATAGAGCTTTCAAACTGGGGTATGCATTCCCCTGCAGGCAATGGCAGTGTGCCAGGGAGGTAAAGCCACAGGATAAACACAGGGTGTCTTGCTTCAATGTAAATATTACTCAAAGATTTAAGGAGAGTTAGGGGAACCATTTTATTTTTATATTAAAACAAGGTTGATTGTAAAGGAGAATACACATTTTACATGACTTTTTGAAACTTCAGGCTGAACTCCCCACGTATAATCCTACCACATGGAGGTAAAAGTTCTCTGCTCACTCTGCTAGGGATATTTCTTTGGTTTAAAACACACATGCACACACACGCGCGCATGCACACACACACACACACTAGTGTGAGGATGTGTGGGAAGGAGTTTTTATCCCAAAAGTACCTTTATTAACCTCCATCATTGGAACCCCATAGTTATATGTTCATTGTTTTAGACTTCATTAAATTGTATATTTTTCTTGAAGAGGAAATACATTATGACCTTATAATAAATGAGTTTCTGAGTTGCTTTCCTAAGAAAGAATTTTTTGTTGTTTTTTAAATGTATTTTTATCTTACTATAAGATGTTTAAAATATATAAATGTTTTTAAATATAAATATTTAAAATGTTTAAATATAAAATGTTTAAAAATAAAGGATAAACTTTTAAATGTGATTTTAGTAGAAATTAACTGGCTAGTAGTTTACATCTCTATGGTGTGTGTCAGCCTATTTTGCATATGGCTTTAAAAAGCACATTTGTGCAATGCACAAAATTGAAGGAGTAGTATGCATTTCCATTTTCCCATACCCATACTTTCAACATACTCCTGAATAATATCTAAAATGCTATAATATATATTGACTGCAAAAATGGAAGACCAGAGGCCAATAAACTATTTTATATACTTTCTCAGTAGACCATTCCTCTCATCTGATTTTTATTTCTGTGATAAAACTACTTAAAAATAGTTCTCAGATGATTACATCCTCCATGATAATTTGGAGGATTTTTACCTCCACCCCAGCCCCAAATTCTTTTTTAGAAGTACTGAAATAGTATGTACTTGCTTTCTCCACTGACATAGTTCTCAATGCTCTATTCCAACAACATTCTTTAATGCAAGTAGCCTGACCCATTTCAAAAAACTACACTAAATTCCAAAATTTCAGATTCAAATTTGGAGTCAAGAAACCAATTCAATCAGCTATCAACATTTACTAAGTGTGGTATATTGGGCCCTGACATATGACAGATGTCACAAACAGTATCCTGCCTCCACAGTTATCCAAGTGATAAATAAGATTATAAAATAGCGTGTGCTATTTTATAAATAGCTATATTAATCCTAGTGGCCTCAATACCACTAGGAGAGAGATCAATTTAAAAAAAGTAAAACTTTTTTTCAGCTTTGAAGAGACTGGCGAAATGGTTCAATTCATCTGTTTACTGGCAGAGGAAGGACTTTTCAGCAACTAAATCAATATGCACTTGCTCTTGGCCAATAACTCAGCAGAGAGTTCCATTTTTCTGTGTACTTGGAATCTTGGGGAGCCTTAACACTGCCACCCCCATCTCCATCCCAAGTCTGGGTCTGTGATGAGTCATGAGGCATGGGCCTTGGCGCAAGTGTAAGGGGCACCAAAAACTCAGCACTTAAGACAAATGCCCCTATGCAATTAAAGACAAGATTTATGCAAAAACATCCATGATGAACAAAATGTCAAATTTTAAATAAAGACAGGATTAATGGTAGGTTTTTTTTTTTCCTTTTTGCATCAAGCTCTGCTATGGCACTGCAGGGAACTACTACACTCCCACCGTCTACGCGTGGCCAGTGGTCACTAGACACATTTACTTTTCGGAAATCTAAATGTTTTAATATTCATATCTCGAACCAATGAAATGAGCACCCACCTTGCGCATCGCCCGGCGCATGGCCCCGGGACCGGGGAAGCGCCAGCGGGCTGCAGTGCCGCTCACGCAAACGTCACAGAAGTCAGGGTTTGGGATTGGCTTTTAGTAGATGGGAATGCGATAAACTCCTGGTGACAGAACAATGAGCCTCCGGCCAAGCCACCTGAATTATCAGGTGCCTCTGGCCACCCTTGATGTTTCCCCCATGACCTGAGACCGAAACCCCATGCCCCGCACCTTCCAGCACTCCCACATCCCTCGGGCAAGCGAATCTGCCCTTCAGAGCAGCCGCAAGGTAAGCAGCACCTCCCTTCCTACACCACGACTCAGCCAGCGGGGTAGAGGGTCCGGGCTGCCCCACCAGAGGCTGCCCCTGGGGTCTGGTAGGAGGGTTTTGAGCTATGGTAAATACCATTCAGTCCCTCTACCTGGGCTAGAGGCCGGTAATCCCCTGGGCAGGGTGTGCGGACTGATGGAGAGCCAAACTAATAGTCTTATATTGGCCTCTTACCACTCAACATCTGCTCATATATAACGAGGATAGTTTAGTGATTAACAAGCCATAAATTTTGGACTCCCGAATCTCCAACACACAGGAACACAGGCACGCACACAGCCATCCCTGATAATGTTGTTCCCCTGAAGTGCAAATAGAAACACCGAGAAGGAAAGTTATTTGATGAAGAATACAAGCAAAATAGGGAGCAATTAAAATAATGGGTGAAAGAATCTTTGTGTGGGGGAAAAAATCTCGGAATTGTGCAGCACTGGAGCTAGCAAGGTTTCCTAGAGTTCTGACTTTGGAGATGGAGGGACTTCTTTGATTAAACAAGGCTGAGAGTTCTGTAATAAACTGAAAGCTACTCACACTAGGTCCCAGCTCGCGGTGTGTGCTGCATGTAGGTGGAGGAATTGGTCTTCAGAGAGGATATTTTCTTCTATGGAATTTAATTCAGACTTTGTTCTGCTAGGATTGAATAACCCCACAATTTGTAAACCTTTTTCTGTTGCTTCCAGGCATCAGGCAGTGGAGGAAGCTGCTGTTCTCTCCTTGTTGCTAGAACTGTGCACATCCCAACACTGTGTTGGACTGTTTTTATTTTCTTGTCTTGTTAACCAATTAATTTGAAATCTGACTTTCCCCCTCATCAGGCTACTGAAGTTGCCCTCCAAATTCAGTACCTTTTCTGAATAACATCCTCTCCCACCTAGTGCAGTGCTGCAGACCTCCATGCTGGCTTCTTGAGATCCTTTCTCTTGGCTCCCACTGTCCTGTGGTCTCCCCACCTTTATAACTTTGCTGCTCTGTCTCTATACCCAGCTTGTTTCCCTCTTCCTCTCCCTACATGCAGAATTTCACCATGATATTACTTGGGTACCATTATCTCTTTTGGGCTGGCATGACTCACCAGGTCTGCATATCCAACCTGACATTTCTGATGAGATCTGCATTCACACTTACAGATTTCCAGTGAAGAATTTGACCTACGTTCCACCAGGGCCTCAATCTCAGCATCCCTTAGAGGACTCCATCTTCCCTCCCTGCTCTCTCATCATCAAGCCCACATCATCGTCATCATCACCGTGGCTTCCCTTGCTGTTATTCTCTGCCTCCAGTCACTTGCCAGTTCCCATCAATGCTCTACACACACCATGTCATATCTATTCACTGTTCATTCCCATTCCCATCACCCTGGGGCAGGCTCATTAGATCTCTTTCCAGATCTTTGATTTCCAGAGGTGGCCTTGCTTCCTGTCTGCAGCTCTCTCTACCCCAGGCCATCATACACCTTGATGCTTCCAGAAGCCTAGACTTGCCGCACCTTTTCTCCAGTTTAAAGATCCTGTAATATACCTCTATTGTCTCAGAATTGAGTCCAATGCTGAATTACCCAATAGTTAATTAAACCCACTCTTTTTAGGGTACCAACAAAGCAAAGGCACTGAAAGAGAAGGAGGAAAAATGCTTCTGAAATAACTTCAAGGATATTGATAAAAAGCATCAATCTGGTTGTCATGGGAAAAAGAACTTTATTGTATTTTCTTATATGTATTTTACAATGTATTTAATTTGTGTGTGCACGTAGATCATATAAAACTAAGTTAATTTTAAATTATAGTTTACATAAAATGTTTTTCAGTTGGAGTTCTCCAAGCCTGTAAAAGTTTTATTTGAGCACTGATTAAGCACACACTTCCAAGTCTAAATTTCAAATCACTCATAATAGAATCACAACCCACCTTTCTTATTTCTCACAATTGCCTTCAACATGCCTTTCATTATAGCATCCTCACATGCCCCACACTGTTTCTTCTCTTTTGTATACATTTCCCCTTCTTCCACCAACATCTTGTTTCTTGTTTTGTTGTTGTTGTTATTTTTTCCTTACCCTTTAAGGCTCTGCCTGTTGGTCCTTCCCTCAAATCTTCTCACAGTGCCCAGACTGACAAGAATTTCTTCTTCCTCTGAATTTGTACGTTTGCCTTTTCCTATAGCCCTTCACATGTACAACCTTCTTTTATAGCATTGTATGTTACTTACTTCTCCTTCTAAAAGATTTGCTCATTGAGAACAGGCGTCTTACCTAATTCATTGCTACATTTACCAGCGAGTCCCAGACTAAACTAGCCACAGACTGACGTAAGGTCTCAGTAGTTTATGGTTCAATAATGGTCCTCTTAAATAATGCTTGTTGTGCCATAATAAAAAGTTGTGTAATGAATTATGCCAGTATATATATAAACTGATACTTTCAATTTCCCCTTTCATGTTATTTTTTCTAAACTGGATTTAAATCCTTAAATATTTATTACATAGATAATTTTTTCAAAATGTGTATTACTTTCTGATTATCAAATTAATATGTGCTTATTATAAAATATTCAAAAATTTAGCAATATATTGCCTTGAGTCAACATGGTGGCATGTACCTATAGTCCCAGCTACTAGTGAGGCTGAGGCAGGAGGATCATTTGAGCCCAGGAGTTCCAGGTCAGCCTGGGCAACATAGTAAAAATTCATTTAAAAAAAAAAAGAACCAGGCATGGAGGCACACACCTGTAATCCCAGTACTTGGTAGTCTAAGACAGGAGGATCACAGGTTCAAGGACAGCCTCAACAAGAAGTGAGACTCTCGTCAACCTAGCCAGACCCTATTTCGAATTAAAAATAAAATAGGGCTGGAGGTATAGTTCGGAGGTAGAAGGCCTCAATCCCCAGTTACACACACACACACACACACACACACACACACACACACACAAAGATACACTGCCAATTATTTCTCTACTTAAAAATATATTTTGGATTAGAAACACATAACATCTTTGTATTTCTAGATATCCATTTGTATTAGGGTTCTCCAGAGAAACAGAACCAATAAGATATATAAATATATAGAAAAGATTTATTCTGAGCGATTGACTCACTTGATTGTGAAAGCTGAGAAGTCCCATAATCTGCTGTCTACACCTTGGAGGCTCTGGAAAGCTGGTGGTGTAGTTGTAGTCCAAACCCAAAGGCCTGAAGACTGGGAGTGCTGATGTCTGAGGGAAGAAGGTAAATGTCCCCGCTCCAGAAGAGAAAGTGAATTTGTCCTACCTCTGCCTTTGTGTTCTATTTTGGGCCCTCAATGGATTGGATGATGCCCACCCAAGTTGGTGAGGGTCAAGTACTTTTCTCAGCCTACCAATTCAGATTCCAACCTTTTCTAGAAATATACAGACAAGCCCAGAAATGTTATACCAACTATCTGAGCATCCCTTAATCCAATCAAATTGACACAAACTTAACCATCACACCATCTCTATATTTTTTAACTACTGCTCAGTATGCCATTGTGAGGTTACATCTTAATCTATGTTCCAATTATTGGCAATGTTTACAACCACAAAACAAGGAATCAAAGGGAGTTTAGAAGTGTAACTTTGCAGCTGCCCTCCATCATTAAGCTAGCTACCTTCCCTCACTTTAAATGTTTGTTCAACCCACTGAATTTAACTCTTCTTAAAGTTCTATACAAAATAGCAAAAACATTCTCAAAACTTCATAAATCACTTGCTGACATTACAACCTTACCACCCACAACAAACTCCTGCTGAAATTGGTGGTGGTTTTGATTCTGATAATTACAATGTTTGTTATATTCCAGAATTGCAACAATTATACCTTTCACTTTTCTTGTGTCTTGTTAGTGCTGCTCTTTCATGGCAAATTATAGATGAGCTCTAATTTTTCCATATCATTTTAGCTCATGCGGCCTACAAATGTTATTTTCTAATTTAGCAAAGAAACATAAGAAGCAGCAGCAAAGCACTTCAATAGCTGTTTCTGGGTTTGTACTTTCCAAATAAAACCTATGGGAATAAAAGTTGCTTCTTCACCAAAAATTCCCAAAGTATAAGTATGTTAGTAACTCGTAAAAATGAAGATGCTGATGCTTGACAAGCAAGAGGAAGATACATTATATCCTGCTGCCCCACCTCTAACCCAATACCACGTGTCTTCTATAAATATGGGAAACCTATCAAATACTAATTCTTCATATTTAAAGGAACATTTAAGAATAATTATTTAAAGACCAAATTATGCCCCATAGAGAATCAAAATTTGTTTTGCTGTATATGTAAACATACACATTTTCCTCTCTCTGATTAAAAATTATTTGCACATCTGTGCCCAGAATTAAGAATAATGAAATTCAACCACAAAAATGAGTAAATAATACATAATTATAGTGTTGGAATTTATCAGTTTAGAGTGGTTACTTCCATATTCACCTTTCTTTTGATCTTTTTGTAGACGTATTGTTATTGACTGCAAACGTCTCAGTAGTTTTGCCCATTGGAATGTGGTTTGACAGATTAATTATATGTTATCAGGCAGTTGAAGATCAGTTAAAGATATGTGGCCACAAGAGGGATGCGGATGTCTTTGAGCTGTTCCTTTCTCGAAAGTAAGTGTACTTAACATAAGTAAAATAAAAGAGTAAAAGAGTATCATCTTATAATCTTTCATAGATTCAAATGTTCCTTTCCATTTCCCCCACCTCAAGACTCCGTAGGCAACTGTACTCTAATTACTTTATCACTGTTTGGGGCCCACCTTTTCTATTGGAGAGAAAAGACCTTAAAATGAATAAAACAAAGATTATTGAGCCAGGCCAAGTTTGAATCCCAGCTCTATCTCTTCCAGCTGGTGATCTTGGGTTGTTATACCACGTCCCTGTTAGGATTGTCAGATTTAGCAAATAAAAATATAGATCATCCAGTTAAATTTAATTTTAGAGAAACAATGAATATAATGTTTTAGTATATCCCACACAGTAGCAACCCTATTCCCTGAGTATAATAACACTACCTTACAGGGTTGTTGTGGAAGATTAAGTGACTTAGTAGAAGTTAGAAGAAGACCTGGTACACAGTAAGCACCCAATTATTAGTACAGCTATTATTATTATCATTAGGGATAATAACCTATTATACTCCTACATTCTAATAGTCCCTATTCCCTATTGTACACTATAATCCCTAACAACACCTATATTAATTTTGCTAGTACATAGGAAAATCCCTCCCTATATCAATAGCCCCTTTTGGTTCCATACAATCTCCCCAAGGTGGCAGATAAAATACTGGGCTTTTCTGTAGGGTAGTCCCAGTGCCTGCGATAGAACTTAGGTGGAAGAGGAAGTTACAGGTAAGGTTGGACTGTGACACCACCATTTTCAATGGCCAGTAATTGACACCCTGTACAGTCATAGTTTGCATTTCATAGCAATGACACTGCTGTGGTTTGAATGTGTCCCCCAAGGTTCATGTGTTGAAAACTTAATCCCCAGTGCAACAGTGTTGAGAAGCAAGACCTTTAAGACTCAATTAGGTACATGGGGGTTCTGCTTTCATGCAAGGATTAATGCCACCACTGCCAAAGTGGGGTCATTATGTCAGGAGTGAGTTGCTGATGAAAGACTGAGTTTGCCGCTCCACCACCATATGTGATTCCTCCCAGCAAGTTATGATGTGGCAAGAAGTCCCTTGCCAGATGTGGGCCTCTTGACTTTGGAATTCCCAGCCTCCAGAATTGTAAAACACAAACCTCTGTTCTTTATAAATTACCAATTCTCAGGTATTCTGTGATAGTATAAAATGGACTTGGCCATATCCTATTCCTACTCTTCATTTTCACCCTTCATCCTCTTTAATGCCTGTGAATTTTATGTATTATTTTAAAATAGGCTTGAAATATTTTTATTTGTATGTAATCTTTGAAACTCAGCTTCTTTGTAAAGAAAACATCCTAGGCTATCAATGAGTGTAATCACCTTTATCTCTTGTGATTTGAGGAAATCATTTGCTAATAAATATATTTCTTTTGGTTATAATTATTTATTTTCATGTATTAGTACAGAAAAAAGTTTATCTTTGTAGTGACCCTGAATCTCTTGGCAGTAAGGGCATAAAGAAATGGCTAGTTTAAAAATTTGAAGGCACACATGTTGTAGAATGGAGCAGATATTGTAGAAATTTCTGAAACACTTTGAGCCTTTCTATAGACCAGTTTTACAATAAAGATAAATATTTTATGTGGTCAAAAAACTGCATCTCTAAGCCTTTCATAATTTTGACAATTGTTCATTATTGATCACTAAGGCCAGCCTTAGCAACTTAGTGAGACCCTGTTTCAAAATAAAAAATAAAATAGGGATGGGGTGTAGATCAGAGGTAGAATGCCACTGGGTTCAACGCCTAGTCACACACACATACACACTAATAATTATTGTGAGAGTTGAGCTGGGAGTGTAGCTCAGTGGTAAAGCACTTGCCTAGCATGTGAGAAGTTAAATCCCTGGCACCAAATTAAAAAAATAAATAAAATTGTAAAAGGATGTTATCATAAAGGAGTTAGTATATGGAATAATAATTAACATTAGTATTTTTAAAGTACTTACACAATTGCATGGCACACAATATGTGCTCTAGAATGTTTGATAAATGAAAGAGGCATATATCTATACATACTTGAAACCCACAATTTCTGCTCTGAAAAATAAAAGAGATCTGAAAACTCCAGGCCACATCAGTCATATGGTCAGCTCTCCTGAGAGGTGTTGCCCTTTTGCTGACAGCTCCCTCGGCCCACCCCACACCCACCCATTTGTTGAGTGAGCTGCATCAGCAAAAAAGACAGGGGTCATTTGGATAGCAAGAGCCCCACACAGTTCAAGAAGGGTGGGTAATATATTGACCCTACAATTAATAAACAATAAAGCACTATACTCAGTCTCTGTCTCTCGGTGTACTACAATTTTCATCTCCTAAGTCCAGTCTGTGATCTGACCAGGGTCAGGACCAACCCTAAGTGAGAAAGCTGTAGACAATTTTAGTATCGTCTTCACTTTCTTTTTTCCCATCTGCCTTCTCTGCAGTAAAATCTGTTCTGAAATGAGGTTGCAATAAATTCTGTCATAATGAGATGTAAATTTCTGCTAATGTGATAAAATGCTTTCTCTGAGAATGTATTAGCTTTAACTAACTGACAAAAACTTAATCCAAAAGAATTAGATTATAATGATGGAATTTCAGAAATCAGCAGCTAAGTGTGCCAACAATTTTGAAAGAACAGAGGCCTTTCTGGTTATTCCCAAGCAGTACTAACTCTATGAGTAGTCTTACCTCTAGTGAATTAAATGTTTCTAATGTCCACATTTTTTTTCTTTCCAGGGAACTGTCAGAGGTCATTGATCTTTCTAGGTTTAAAAAACTAAAATACTTATGGCTTCATCATAACAAGGTAGTATTATATTTTACCTTTAAATTACTAAAATTAAATCATCTTAATTTCATGGTTTTAATAGAGTAAATACTTAAAATTTTATAGCAGCACAATTCACAATAGCCAAATTATGGAACCAACCTAGGTGTCCATCGACAGATGAATGGATTACAAAATTATGGGATAGCCACACAATGGAATTCTACTTAACAATAAAGAAGAACAAAATTATGTCATTTGCAGGGAACTGGATGGACCTGGAGAACACTATGTTAAGTGAGATTAGCCAGTCACAGAAAGTGAAGGGTCATATGTTTTCTCTCATATGTGAAAGCTAGGGAATAATCGGGATACCAGAGGGACTTCAGATAATGGAGGAGAAATTCCAGTGGAGCCAGGGAGGTGGTCAAGGGGAAGATGGGAGCAGGGGAGAATCAATGAGGGAATCACTTCCATTGACATTATGTACACATGTGATAATACCAATGTCAATCTCAGTACTCTGGGGAATGGGGGAGATGGGAAGGCAGGGGATGAGGGCCCACCAAGTACTGTGTGCATGTATGTCACTATCACTATGAACTACATTATGATGTGAGACTATAATACACCAAGAAAAGTATAAAAATTATACTTAAAATTTAAATATAGGTAAGAAACCTATATTAAACATACATGTCTGGAATCTATATATATATAGTATATATATATATATATATATATATTTTTTTTTTTTTTTTTT
>PVJS01025900.1:0-27469 GCA_004027185.1 Glis glis
CTCTCTCTCTCTCTCTCTCTCTCTCTACTTAGTGAGGCCCTCCGCAACTTCGTGAGAGCCGGTTTCAAAATAAAGTATAAAAAATAGGGCTGGGGGTGTAGTTCGGAGGTAGAATGCCCCTGGGTTCAATACCCGGTACCGCAAAAAAAAAAAAAGAGTCCTATCTGACCATCGTCAGGTGGACTCCATCCTGTTTCAGGCTGCAAGGGAACAAATGGTATGAAAACCAATACTTCCAGTCCCTCTCTCATCCCTCAGCTTTATGTCCCCTAAGGGAGGGCTGGGGGACAGAGGGAAAGTTAACTGTCCCCCATCCCGTGTGAATCTAGGGAGAGTGCAGGGACCCCACTCTTTGAACCTGCCTACCCTGGCACTCAGGCGTGGTGTCGTCAATGGTTCTACTCATGTATGGCGAGCAGATGGAGCAGGGTCAGGCCCTGGTGGGCCAGGTCTTCTCTCTGATCTGTATGGATGTCTGGTGCATGGGCTGGGTTCAGGGAGGAAGAGGAGGCCTGCCTCCCTCTCCGGTTCAACTGCGTCATCAAGAAGGTGACAGGCTGTGCGGAGCCCCATTTGGTTTTCTGCATATGCTCTCATCTGGTCGGTAACTTGGAGCATTTTACCTACTGTACATTTTCAATAGATTTATAGGAATGGATGCGTCTTCCCTCACCCAATGGATGCTCCTCAAGTACAGAGGCAGTATAGAATGGTGGGAAGAGCACTGGACTCAGAGTCAGAAGGTCCAGCTCAAGGCCACGCTCTGCTTGAGAAGGCTACTTGCCTTTCTAAACCTCAGTCACCTCACCTGGAAGATGGAGAGGTGGCGCTCGTGTACTGATACTCATCTCATGAGAGATGGTGAGGGTCAGAACAAACCACAGATGCAAAAGCAAACTCTGAAGTGCCCTGATATGTAACAGCTTACCATCGTTAGCACTGTCCTTATTATCATTGTCGCTAAACTTTCTTACTATTGGAAAAGCGAGCTATCATTTATTAAACACCAGCCCTGTGTCAGATTCATAGGCCCCCACCCCCTTGAGGTTTGTAAAGTTTAGTCCAATGGCTCCCAAACTTTGCTGCACATTGAAATCGTGGAGGGCTCCTTAAAAAATGCTGATGTCTGCTCCCACTCCCAGATGTCTCAGTTAATTAGCATCGGGTGAAACCTGGCATTGAGACTTTCAAAAGACCCCCAGGTGATAAAAATGTGCAGTAAAGTTTGGACACTGTTGGCACAGCCTCTTAGGAACTAAAAAAAAAAAAAGGAGAGAGAGAGAGAGAGAGAGAGAGAGAGAGAGAGAGATGACTTCAGTGAAATCAGATCCAAGGGCTTAATTCTCATCTCACCAAACCATTCCTCGACTTCCATGGCCAGTGGGGAACATGGTGCTGACTATCAGAGCCTGTGGTGGATGCCCTGTGGCAGTGGGCAGGGTTATCTGCACAGCTGTGGAGTCCAACAGTTGGGAGGTCACTTGGCACAAGAACAAATAAGGGTTGAAAGAAAATAGATGTCCTTTCAACAAGCATCCCAGCCTTCCGGGTGACCGCAGGACCACTGTTGAATTCTCCTCGGGGTGAAACAATTGTGGATATAATAATAAGGAAGCCCCAGCAATCAATTTAATAGTACCCCATAGGTACCTTCCCTAATGGGAAGGACCACAAAGCCTAGCCCGAGGCTAACCTATGTTTCTCCTACTTCCCAGCCCCCCCTTTCCCCCCAGTTATACTTAATCCTTTAAAAGTCCTCTAGTAAAAACAGGTTAGTAGGGAATTTTTCCATTTAAAAATAAAACAAATAAAGATCTTTTTTTTTCAGGTTTCTTTGCATTTTTCCAAATAATAGCAGCTCCCTGTAAAAATCGCATGGCTTAGTTCTGCAAGTTTAATCCCACTTCCTTTTAACATAGTTTTCTGAAAAATTTGTAACTGTAGACTGTAAATGTGACAGGTTCTCTTTCAGACTCTGAAAATTGGCACCCACTGTTTCAATATGGCCTCATCAGTTTCTCACACTTTTTATAGGTCACCCCAAGTGAAAATAGATGATTATTACACCATAGTAGTCCATCCAACCTAGATTTCTAGCAGAGGTAGCCTGGGTCCTCATTATAGGTAGGAATTATTTTCCTAATACTACAGGTAAGAAAACTGAGGCTCAAGCTAATGACGTTTCTTATAGTAGTGTTGAAATTCTAATTCAGGTTTGTCTAATTCAAAAGTTTATAATGTTGCATTTGCTTAGCAGTACCATGCCACTGTCTTCCATATAATTTTAACCCCCAAAGATTTTTCCCAAACTAAATTAGAAAGCACACAGAATTAAGATCACCCACATTTCTTTCTCTAAGCCAAAGAGTGTCTACACCAAATGACAATCTATTGTCATTCAGTGTCTACTAGACAATGTATTGTCTAGTGCCTGACAATACAATATCTGCCAGTTGTCTAATGAGGGTTATATGAATGAAAAGAGTTGACAACTTTAGTTTATTTCCCAATCTGAACGATTTCATATCATAAAAAATTCTGAAGTCTTTTCCCAGGCCTTAGTGGCGTTTGCTGTGGCTCTGTATTCCATTTGTTAAGCAGATGAATTGCAGAACCACCCAGGACTATTCCTTCTGGTCCTAGAAGAGATCTAGTCTCAGCAGGATTACTGTTCCTCCCTATCCCACAAAGCCCTCCACAGGGCTTTGTTAGTGCAGGTAGTTAGAAATGTGCAAGAACACGGGAGAAAGGGTGTGTGTGTGTGTGTGTGTGTGTGTGTGTGTGTGTGTGTGTTGTAAAAGGGCCTGTGTAAAGGACCAGCAAATGATCCCAGGACTCAGTACCCACCATGCACCTGCAGCATCTTGCAAGGAGGGGAACTGTATAAGGACACAAATTGACCCTCCCCCTGTGTAGGTGGGGCTATGGAAGAGGTGGGAGTTGGGCCAGCTATTCAACACCACCGAAGGGCCCGCTGTCCTCCACAGGTAAACCTGCACACAATCTGTTCTCAAGGTAGTGCATGTGCCCATGAGCTGCCCCACCAGTTGGCTGCCATATGACCTTCTGCTGGTGGCCCTGGCCAGAAAGGGCAAAGTGAGCTGAGTGCCCAGACTTACACCCTCAGTTCTTAAATGGCTCAGGTGTGTGACTCCCCCGAAAGGGCAAAAACTGTGCAAGCACATGGCTTGAAAGGAGTGGCCAAGGTTCATGGCCCTTTAAGATCCCACCTACTATACTAACAAAAGCCCCAAGCCCAACAGCTTAGAGGCAGTAGGTCTCAGTGATTTTCCCACCTCTCTCTCCCAGGTGTACTTTCACCTTGCAATAAACCTGCTTCAAGTCCTGTCTCACTGTAATTCTGTTCCTGCACAGGATAGTGTTCCAATCTTGGGCATTACACCCAAGTACCAAGGACCACTCTGCTGCCTACCCTGAACACCCACTCACATTGCCAGGCATAAATGACACCGTGTTCCCAACAGCACTTACTAGATGCCCTAGGTAGACGGGGCAGTCATGATGTGCCTTCTGTTGTATTGTCCTGATTTACTAGTGTGAAGACAAAAACCGAGAGAAGAAAACAAATGCCAGAAGAAAAACTGGAGTGTCCCTCGACATCCATTCTGTCTTAACCGACAGTCTTTACTTCCTACCACTCACTAGCCTTTAATCTTGGAAGTTTTCCTTTGACAGCTAACTTGGATCTGGATGAGTTGCTTTTGTAGTAGGGAAGAATCCTTAAAACTCTTCTCCACACAGCCATCTAAAACAAGACGGCCATGGAACTTCCCTAGTAGGGAGAGAGATGATGGTCAGGGGAGAAAAGGAAAAGTGTCAGGTGACAAATAAATCCAGCCAGAACTTCCACATGAGGAAAGTCATTCAGAGCTGTTCTTACAAACTACGGGTCCTTCCTTTTGCTACTCACTGTTAAAATAAATGTCGAGTGCCTTCTATTCCACCTCTAGATCACTGTCAAGCCGACATGGTGATTTTATCCCTGACTCTGGACATCAAAACAGAAGGGAACTAACATGCGCAGAATGCCTGTGGTTCATCAACATTGCTCTCCGTGTTTTATGTGCGCTATCTCAACTAATTTAACTTAGTACTCCGCTATAACCCATTTTACAGATGAGGAAACTGAGCTGCACAGAGAGCTTAGACAAATGATCTAAGATCATGCAACTTGTGAGTGACAGATGGGGGGCAAGGGGAGGAGCGTCACACTCCTCTGTGTCTGCTTTAGAGCCTGCCCCTTTTCATTAGATCAGTATCAATAAAGATTTTGTTTTGTTTGAGTAAACATAAGGGTTTATTCAACCAAATGAGGGCCACCTTACCATGAATGAAAATAATCCGTCTCAAAAAAATGAAGTGAACTCAAAAGCACGTGAGATACCAGAAGAGGTGCTCCACAAACATCGGTCCCCTCTCTGGAGGGCCAGCCTGTGGCTCTGCAGCTAGCCCTGGTTAGTCATGGCCCCAGCGATACTTTCTTTCTTTCTTTTTTTTTTTTTTTTTTTGCGGTACTGAGGATTGAACCCAGAGGCATTCTACCTCCGAGCTACACCCCCGGCCCTATTTTTTATTCTTTATTTTGAAACAGGGTCTCACTAAGTTGCGGAGGACTTCACTAAGTAGCTGAGGCTGGCCTTGAACCCAGATCCTCCTGTCTCAGCCTCCCAAGTACTGGGATTACAAGTGTGCGCCACCACGCCCAGCTCCGGTGACACTTTCTGAGTCATTTTCTGAGACCATCCCATAACTCACACCCCATCGTTGACCAAACCAAGTAACAAATTTCTGATTACCAACCCAATTCCCCTGCTTGCTCTGAGTGACTTAAAGATGTAAAAAAAACAAATCCTATCACCTTTAAAAACAAGCTCTCGTCCCTCTTGAAGATATTTAAGAATAAGCTGCTGACTCTGAATTCTACAGAGAGACTCTCCAAAAGCCCTGCCAGCAGGGGCAGCATCTCTGTGATTGCCTTCGTCTTCCAAGTAGACTTCCTTGAAGAGAACCGAACTGTATTCATCTGCGTGGTATTTTAATATCTTTTTAAATATCAGTCTTTACTACCCTATATTTGTGCCTTTGGGGGAATTGCACACTTCTTATTCCTGGAATATTATTATCCTATTTTATTTTGGAGGAGGATGTGTTACAGTGTTTTTAATTCATTATCTTCCTTTAATCAGGCCATCTTTTCAGTGGTTTTCTGGGTTTGCATACTATTCCACTGACCTGGGGTTGGGCCATTAATTGCCAAATATCCCTTCCTGATAGTTCCTGCTTTCATACTTTTCTGAAAGATGTATAACTCGTGATAGACTCTTAATATCCCTTTTGTCTTTAAATTGGACATTGTTTGCTTTCTAATGTCAAAAAATGGAGCACTTTAAGAAAAAGATCCATTTTCCACAATGTCACCTCTTCTTAAGGGCAAGAAGAAGCTACGGGAAGAAGTGCAAATTGACAAGAAAAGCTCTCCATGTTTCCCCAAGGTCCCCCTTATTAATACGAGCCATTGCTCGCTTGTACCAAATAGAATCACTAGTATTGGGGACGCCCTCCCCCAAGCATGAAAAGCCATGACCATATCTGGGCCAGCTGAAGCTGGAGATACAGGAGTTGATTAAGATTAATTTCCTCATTTAAAAATTATTTTGGTGGGGTGGCAAAGGGCGCTTGGGTCCTGTCACCTCGGCACACGCAGGCCCCATGCGTGAGTGAGCTGCTGGCAGTGGCGAGTCCTGCCCTTGCCCGTGTGTTTTAACATCAGTGCAGGGGTGCTGGTGTGAGGCAGGGCCAGGGGTCCAGCCTGCCCTGCCACCATTTTCCACCCTCTGGTTACATTGTCCTCCAGAGCAAAGATGAAAACCGTCATTAAGTGAGACCCAAGCCCGCGCCTCCGCTTCATTCCTTTGAGATGACCTGCTGCTCCTCTGACCAGCAGAGCAGGAGAGACATCTGCAGTTGAAAAGAAACACACAAACAATTGCACTCCCAGATTAAAGGTCAATAGACTTCCTGAGACTGAAGATCCTTTCCCTCTTCCAGGGTGTCTGGTTGCTTTTGCACACCGCTGTTAGAATGTCTACGTTTCTTTTCTAGCCCTTGCTGTCATGTCCAGCCCCACTTGTGCAGAGCACTGGCAGGACATCACCCCACTGGCAGGTCCTCCTGACCCCGTGGCTCTGCAGGGACACCCGCGTGCCGAGACCCCAGCACAGGAGGGAGCAGCCTAGACACAGAGCAAGCCCTTCCCTGGGCTTCCCTTCTGCAAAGCCCAAGAGACAGATGCAGGGGAGGCCAACAGCTGCAGTGCTGGCTTGTGCTTGACAAATGGGCCTGTCACTCCTCCTATTGATTAGCAATATTATGACATTTCCCTTCAAAAACGCAGATGTGGCATGGCTAGTGACAGGCCGTGGCTCTGGGTGGAAAATAGGGTTGGCCATTGTTCGCACTTCTCCCTCTGCCTCTGTTCAGCTTCAGAGAGATTACTAAACTGAGATCCTGATAACGTTCGTAAGATTTCATTTCAAGAGTGGAAGTTCTGACACTCTTAAAAAAACCCATATATATAATATTAACACATATAATATTATATATATACATATATATATTAATAAACCGTCACTGTGAAGAGGGAAGACAGAGCACATGGCAAATATGCCCAGGATACGACAGAAAGCAAAGGGATGCGCCCTGTGCTTAGAAAGGGGGAGCCCCCTCCATCATGGCGGAGCCACCCTTGAGGTCTCCTGACTACATAAATCAAGACACGGAGGGCTCTGACATTTCTGTCCCTTTGCATGACATGCATGAAGGGGACCAGGGACTCAGTAGTTCATTGCCTTCGCGCTTCCCAAAGTGTCTTTAATCTTCTCATCCTGGTCCTATGGGGCCGATTGCATATTAAGAAAGGAAATGCACCTAATTTCATTTTCCTTCTTTGTACGAAGCACTCAGATGATAATATGAGTCTACTTTAATTTGTGAGGCTTCTACGGGCGTTTCCCCCCCCCCCCAGCCTATTCTCAACATCTAGTCCTATGTCAAGGAAAAACAGTGCTCTGAATAACAGGCCATTTAAGTACAAAAGGAAAGTGCATCTTGCAGTCCAACATATGGTCCATTTTGAGGTAAATTACAGGTAATTCATGAACATTTCCAGCAGGGAGATTGTCACCGTGGGACTCTTGTCTATCCATTACTTTCTATTCTCATTTTTTTGGTTAAAGGAATCTCTGAAGCCTTTGAAGCAGAGAAGGCAACACTCTCTCTGCACCATTTTGCCCTGCGAAGGAAAGTTATTATCCTGCTAACACACGGGACTGATCCAGCAACTCGATTCAGGCAAAGCTGATGGAAAGCAGGCTGCCAGGGGCATGTGTGGCGCAGGTTTTACAATGCAAAGGAGCTAGGGGTTGCCAAGTGCAACAGTTAAGTAGGAAAATGAAATCTGAGCAAACTAGAAACAGTCAGGCTGACACTCCAAGAGGAGAGAGAAGAGAGGAAGTCACTTGGGGGATGGGGAGAAGGAACAAAAGGAAGAAAAATACTGCCTGTTAGCCCTGGGGGTCGGGATGTAAATTAATAGGAGCTAAATGGGATGTGACCAATTTGTAAGGCATGTGTTTCTCTCTCTGAGATGGGAGATCTCCGTCCCAAGCAATCAGAGCTCGCCGGAGGCTACCCCAGAACTAGTCTCTATAACCGGGTTGACCACCTCTCTTAATAGACAGAAGCCCTCCGAGCTCCTATTACATCCAAGCCCAGCAGCCTTGTAAATTTACTCCTGTGACACTAATGTCCTCTCCTTGGGACAAAACCTACATGTTGGGTCCTGGCTTGTTGGGAAAGAAGAAGGAGAGAGGGAGGCAGGGAGGAAGGAAGGTCGGAGAAGCACTTAGCATATTTGGCGGCTGGAGCTCCTTGGCCTTTGTGTCTGGTCCAGGCAAGAATTACGCAACTTCCAATGTCTCCGTTCACATCAAAGGGCTTCTGGAAGAGCTCTTGGAGCTCAGAGGCGGGCGGTCCTGTCCTCCCCTGCCTGTGTCCTAAATCACGCTTTTATCTGCCTCCCCATCAAAACTGATGCTAAGTATCCCTGACACACAGATCCTCCATCTAATTTGAACTTGATCTAAGGCTTTCGGCCTTCTTGACTCTGGAAAAAAAAAAAAAAAAGTCAAGTCTACGATTTGCTTGGCAGCCATCCACCTCAGCATAAGTCATCCCAGGCAGTGATGTTGATGTCCACGAAGAACAGTTGCCATGGCAATGCAGAGTTCAAAGCAAGGGCCCTGAGTGGTGTCAGAATGGGGAAGAGTGATAACGTAGCGAAAGGTAGTGTCTTCTCTTCTCGGAAAGGAACAGGAACTGGAGAAAGAATGGGGGGGGGCGCACGAGCAGGTCACTATTCGCGTTATGTGTGAACTAGGCATTTATTTGGCATTTTGGCATCTACTAGCTTAATGGGAAGCGTGCATGATCAGGAATTTAAAGACTGTCTTCTAGCCCTCCTCTGTAATAAAATAGCTGAGCGACTTTCACCTTGTTGCGCATTAGTTCTTCATCTATAAAATGAAGGGTTGCACTAATAAAATCCAACATGCTTTCCATCGCCAGCACGTGATGACTCAGCTCCTCTGGGCAATCTGGGGACTTCCTGCATCATTTAAATGGCATTTTGAACCAGACCACATTCTGTTTATCAAGGCCTTTCAAGATGGAGGAATGACCCGGGGACAGTGGCGCCCCTGTAATAGTGAAAGACTCAGGAGGCTGAGACAGGAGGATTACAAGTCCGAGGACAGCCTGGACAACTTAGGGAGACCCCATTTCAAACTTAAAAAAAAAAAAAGATGGAGAAGTGGGTGGATCTCACTGACATGGGGATTCAGACACTTGTGGAACAAACATTTCTTGAGCACCTAGTTGGCCCTGGACACTGTTCAAGATACTGAGAGGGTAGAAAACACAGACCAAGCCTTGTTCTCAAAGAAAGGGCCTTCTAGCAGGAGAGACAACAGTGCTATAGATAAGTGCACAATGGGTCACTTAATGATGGTTGGGAAAGGGCGGCCAAACTGAATGCAGCATGAAACTGGGCAGCCCCAGCTCATCTAGGCGGGCTGGAGCCGCATCAGGAAGGCTTGGCTGAGTAAGTGGGATTTGGGGTGAGATCCAAAGGATGAGCAGGATTAGGGAGAAAAGGGGTAGGAGAAGAAGGCTTGCAGACAGAGGGAGCAGTTTAGAAAGCTCAGAAGTGAGAGTGGGGGGGACAGGGCCAGGTCCTGCTGCGGCACGAAGGCCACCTTCAACTATTTTTTTTTCACCAAAAAGCAATGTGTGGTCACCGCGGCTTTCTAAACAAAGCTGGCTACTCAGATTTGGCTTTTTAAAGGATCACTCTCACATCATGGAGAATGATGGCAACTGGGGGAAGATGGCAAGAGGGGTTGGATTTCAGAGATGAGAATATCCTCAAGACAATTGTAAATAATTCAGGAATCAAATTTCTTTTCTACTCCAGGTTACCTATTTTGATAGTTGAAGGCAATTCAAAACATAATTTCACAATCTTTTCTCCTTTGCCTTGCCTGGGTGGACACATCCGGTAATGACTTTCCTGAACCCCAATTCGTTGAAACTGCCAAGGGAATTTGTGTGACCGGTGGTGAATTGTTATTGATCTGTTATTCTTCCAGTGCGCCTCCCTTGGCCTGCAGACGTTTCCTGTTCCATGTGGGGTGGGGGTGGGGAAAATATTTGTGAAATATTCACTTTAAAACCCGGAATATTTCTTCCTAAAATTCAGAAGCATTCATAGTGCCATCCATGGAGTGGTGCCTAGTGATGTATCTATTTTGAAATGGAAACAGTCTCGACTTTGAAAATGCAAAAATCATGCCTGCAAAGGTCTATTTTTCATACCCATACATAATG
This sequence comes from Glis glis, assembly GCA_004027185.1. NCBI lineage: Eukaryota > Metazoa > Chordata > Mammalia > Rodentia > Gliridae > Glis > Glis glis. The sequence goes on from PVJS01025900.1 coordinate 9,967, forward strand.
AGGGGCTGGAGGCACCAGACTGCCCATGGCAGCAGCCAGGTCTTCAGGTGAGACCGACTCAAAAGGCAGCGAGGGTCATCACTTTGGGGTGCCTGGGAGATAGAGGTAGGACAGTGGATGGATGCTAACCTCTATGCCCCATTCTAAATGCTTTATGTCCCTTATCTTGTTTAATCCTCAAAACCACCTCATAAGTAGGCACTATTGACATCCTCATTTAACAACAGGTGATGAAAGAGAGATTCCGAATGTTGAATTTACTTGCCGGTGGCAGCCAGCTTTCAGGCCATCACATGGCCCCTCCCTGCTCTGCTGTCTACCCGACCCCCCAGGAAAGAAATGAAGGGAGAGGTTCAAAGAAGGGAGCCTCACGCTGCTGCCAGTCCATGGCTCTCTCTCCCTCAGTCTCCTGCACCCTTCCTCTTCCGTTGCTGCCTCCTCCTTTCCCACTCTTAGAGGGAGGCTGTGCAAGGGGAAGATTTATGAACCAGGAAAAGCTCTCTAACCCCCTTATAAACTTTATGGGCCATGTGGACATGTACCGATCAGATATAAACATGATGTCCAGGGCCCGAGTTCTGTAAATAGTGATATCACTGAGGAAAATCTCCCCGAGAATTCAGTTCCCGGGAGAGAACAGACGAGGCTCCTGCAAACAGCGTGTGAAGAATGATGAAAGCTGCTTTGAAGTGAGGCCCGGGGCCTGTGGTGTCTTTAGCAGCCTTCCCCCTGCAGCTCTTGGAATTCTTGCTGCAATAAAAAGATACCAAAAGAAAACAGCTGGTTGCATTTGTTAAAGTAGAAGCAATGTGTGGCCCTGGAGAGAGCGACACTACGGTGGGAAAGCAGGTGTGAGGAGGGCGAGGACAGAAGGGTGGCCTTTAGAATCAGTGCGCTGAGTCCACCACGGTTTCACCAGGCATATGTCAAAGGCTGGGCAGGTTACAAGATGCTTCTAGTAACTTGTCTCTTTGGGTTCACACCATCCCGATTGGATAACTTAGGGAAGAGTAACACACTCATTTCATGGATGAGGAGTTGACTCTCATTTTATAGAGAGTGCTAACTTTGGTCATGGAGGAATAGCCAGGGGAAAGAAACCAGAGTATGGTTGTATTGCTGGGCAGTGCCATCTGGTGACAGAGGTGGGCACTTAAAGACAAGATGTAGGTTCTGAGCCCAGTTCTACTTCTGCTCAAGTTTCTACATCTGTGTCCCCACTCTAGAAAGTTCCATGAGAGAGTCGGTTGCCGAAGGCTCAATGCCTGGAGAAGCACCATGGAGCATTTCCACTCGTGGATTCCAGCACCATAACTGTGATCCAGAGACACGAACGTGAGACTCATGTTGCAGTAGTGATGACTAAAGCAGGTAGGAGCCAGCCTCCCAGCTCCCACCATTTGGCCTTCGTACCCCACTTAGCCTCTCTCACATTGTCTGAGCTGGGTTGGTCTGTGTGATCAAAACAATATGACAAAAAGGACCGCATGTTGCTTCGGAAATATGAAACACTGCCCTCCATCTTGGGTCCCCTCTCTCTTTCTTGAATTACTGCTATAAGGAAAGCCAGCCTGCCTATTGTGAGGACTGGCAGGCTACTGAGAAGCCGCCATTGGAAGAGACTGAACTCTCCAGACAGCCCACAGGGAGGAGCTAAGGCCTCGCAACCCCACATGAATGCGCACGGAAGTGAGCGGATCCCCCAGTCAAGCTTTCAGATGACAGCAGCTCTAGTTGACAGGTGGCTGCAATCTCATAGGAGGCTGTGAGCCAGAGCACCCAGCTATGTCGCCCCTGAATGTCTGACCCACAGAAACTCGGAGATCATAAAGTGAGGTTTGTCATTTTAACCTGCTAAGTTTTGGAATGAATTGTCAAATGCAGAGAGTTAACTAATGTGTACCGTATACTGCAGTTCTTCTGCTCTGAGGTATTAAGGAGAAATAACAGAGGATGTGACTATTGTGATTCCTAAGACATTCATCCATTGCTATTCTTCTAAGAAAGATGCTTAACAAAAACCCAACTTGATAAAGAGTGCCACACAAAAATGCTCTCCATATGTAGATTATGCTATTATCGATGGTACTAAATAGACATCCCCTAAGAGCTGGAGATACACACAGCAAAAAGTGGCCATTCTATAATGACAGACGACTAAAGACCTGAGCTGAATCTCAAGTATAAGTTGGGAAAGGGGAAGGCAGGAAGGGAGGTGAGAAAAGGTAACGAAGAAAGAAACAGCAGCGTATGTGGAAGAATAAGAAGGGCTTCGATATGACTAAAGCAAAGCAGGAAATACCAAGAGGAAGCCAATTTGTCAAGATAGCACCAGACTGGACTAAGGGAGACAGCAAACAAGAGAGGGCCCAGCTGAATCCATGGCTGCAAGAAATGCTCAAAGATTGACTCACAGAGTTAAGACATAGCTGTGCTGTCCAATATGTAGTCGCCAGCCACATATAGCTACTTAAGTCTAAATTAGCTAATAAGTAGTATTAGAAATTTAGCTCCTCAGCTGCACAAGCCACATTTGAAATGGTCCACAGCTCATGGCTACTGTATTGGACAGTGCGGATATAGAAATTTTCCATCATCACAGAAAGTTCTAGTAGACAGCTTTCATATACAGTAGTCACTAGAAAATGTCACGAGCATACTGTGAAATTGTATGGCAAGACATGCAATGGATCCGCGGGCACTGGATAGATGTATCTAAGACAACTGCTGCCTGGGCGCCCACACTCAGATCAGACCTCTGGAATGTCCTTGTAATATGATTTTTCATATGAATTCCTGTGCTCCTAGGCATGTACATATCTTAAGATAAATAACTGCATAATAATAATTATATAGATGTGCTAAATATTGTAGTTCTGTATATATTGTTAAATTTATCGAAAAATTATTCGTGTGTGTGTGCGTGTGCACGTTTTCCTCAATTGAAATCTTGTTCGTATTTCACAGAGCACTGGTGTTCTGTGAAATGCAATTGGAGAAACTTTTATAGGCCATGAGGAATTTAAGGAGGAGAGGATATGACTAGCTTCACATTTTAATGGCTTTTGTGAGAAGCATCCAACAGAATGGTTAGCGGCAGGGACTGGTGAGATGTGGGAGAAGGGGGAGCAGGACGTGATAGCAATTGTCCAGGAGAAAAAAAAAGAAGAGACTGAACTAGAGATGGGCCCAAGGGAGGTTCTGGAGACACAAAGAGGAATTCTAGTTGTGGTCCTTGCCCTGAACATGGTTCCAGTCTCATTGGTTGACACAAAGAAACAGGCATGTCACTGTCTCAAAGATGGAGGTCCTTGTTACAGAAAGTCATTTAAAGTACAAGATGACAGCTGGAGAAAGCATTCTTCCAGACCCTGTACCCGCCCCGTGCCTGAAAACTGCATCTTTAGAAGATTAATATATTGGTCAAGGTGTGATAGCCCTAGCACTCCTCTTCAGGAGGAGCAGAAAGGCAGTCTGTCTAATGGCCTTGGAGTGCACGCTCAGGAGCTGGCTCCACTGACTGCTAGCTGTGTAATATGGACAAGTGACTGAGAATCGCTGTGCCTCAGTCCCTCGTCTGTAAAACTGAGTGACCAGCAGTACCTGCTCATTGGGCCGTCGTGAGGTTGAGTTTTATGCCAAGTGCTTAGGACAGTGCTTGATGCACAGCGAGAGCTGTGTAAACACCGATGTTACTATGTTTTCTGTCATAGCCAGGTGAAAGAGTAATGGCCCTAGGTGACAGCTCAGTTGATTCCAGGGCATGAAGCCCCTGGAAGTGGGTGGAAAGAAGGAAGCAGAGAATGTCTGGGGAGGATGTGGAGTGTCTATAAAGGGCTTCTCAGCCAAACATGATCAGACTGAGAGAAATACTAGGAGACAGGTAAACTTTAATGAGAGAGGAGAGCTCAGCAAAAACAAATTCTCCCTTGACGGCTTTTGGTGATGCTGAGATGGGTGACTGAGGACCACCGCAATTTGATGGACTTTTTATTTTTATTTATTTTGTGGTGCTGGGGATTGAACCCAGGGCCTGGCTTGTGCTAAGCACACAGTCCACCACTGAGCTATACCCCCAGCCCCTGACAGTCATTCTTCATTTAATTCTCTAAACAACTCCACAAAGTATATGGCATTACCATCTCCACTTTACAGTCAAGGAAGCTGAGACTCAGCGAGTTTAAAGAGCTGTTCAGAGCCAGGCAGCTGGTAAGTCCAAGAGCGCTGTCTGAAATTCTGCCATCTCCTAAGCCTTCTCAGCCTCTTCCTCGGGCTCGTATGGGCATGGAGAGACAGAAGACTATAGGTGAGTGAAAGGGCCTTATGGCCAATCCTTGACAAAGTCCCTGCACGGAAGTCTGCTCCTAGCAGAGAGCATGAACATGTCCCCTCCAAACTTCTTCCTGATGACAGAGGGAAGCAGGACATCGGAGCTGGGCCATTGCAGAGGGCTGGTGGCCCTGACAAACAGGTGTGGTCATGCAGAAGCGAGCTCTTCACCTCTACCCGAGCTCCTCTGAGCAGGCTGCACTTGTGCCTGGTGGCCCCAAGCAGAGACAGGCCTAGCGCTGGCCCTCCCTGCGTTACCAGTCTACACTTGTGCCTGATGGTTCCAAACAGAGACAGACCTGGCGCTGGCCCTCCCTATTACCAGTCTATTCTTGTGTTTGATGGTCCAAGCAGAGATGGGCCTAGTGCTGGCCCTCCCTGCGTTATCAGTCTACGCTTGTGTCTGATGGTCCAAGCGGAGATGGGCCTAGCGCTGGCCCTCCCTGCGTTACCAGTCTTGGTTCCAAAGAAGTCCACGGTTTATCATAGGGGGTAGGAATTGTGGGTTTTATATGGAGAAAAAGAAATGTGCCTTGATTTCTCCAATATTTGTTATGAATCCTTCAGCTCATGGGAAAAAAAATCCTGGTTGTGCAGGGAAAGAAGACAAAGAGGTCAGTAAAGGAGTACAGAGAGGGGCACACAGGGAGAGGAGGAATTGGGAAGTAGTAAAGAGGAGACATGGGCATTGATGGATGCCATTAATGCCAGGGACTAACAGCGATCTCAAGAACCAAAGTGAGCAGAGGACAGAAGAGTCTATTTGGTCACTCCTAACAGATAAACTAGTCATTAAAAAAAAGAAAGAAAACCCCAGCCATTAATGTCACGTAATATTCTAAAATAATAGCTAACATATACGTACCATGGACTGAAACTCCCAGGCAGTGACTCGTTTAATCCCATAATGACCCTAGAAGGTAGATGGCATCATCTTCTCCATTGAACAAGGGGGGAAATGTCTCAAATAGAGTAAGAAAGTTTTCCGGAGTTGCATAGACAGGAAAAGGCAAAGCAAGGTCTAATCCTGGTCTGGATGATTCCAGATCCCGTGCTCCCAACCACATCACCACTCTGGGCTCCTACAGAGTGCTCACAGTATCTGAGGGGTGGACAGAAAAGACTGAGTTCTGGAATTTTCTATCTAATGCAAATGAGGCAATAAAATGCCAAGAAGATACTCTGGCACGGATGTTCAACTCGCCTCTGGAATGCAAAACTAAGACAATCCTAATCAGTTACTGGAACTATTAGGATCCATGTGACATACACAATCAGGTATGATTTAATATAATTGAGCAGCAGCTCTAGGAGGTAGATATTATTCTTTTTAAATAAAAGAAACACGAGTTCTAATTTGCTCGAATGAAGGATCAGACTTAGGATCCACGCCCAGGCATATCTGATTTCAACACTCATTCTCTTTCCTCTATAATACACCACCTGACTCCTATCTGTAAAATGAAATGCTGCTTCGGATGGAGAAAAAAAGGAAAGGATAGTTTGCATCATTTTGTTGTTGTTGTTCTGTGATTTGTGAACTTAATATTTACCTAAAAATAATTTGCTGCAAGTTTGTCGGTTTTCTCACCTTTGGGACCCTAAGTAACAACCTGCTAGCAGTGCAATGTCCAATTATACCTCACAAATTCTATCCTGAGAATTTCCCTGGATGGATAATGCCAACCTGAGTTCCAGGAGGTAGTCTGCGGATGGCGAATCCCCGTGTTAGAGAACTAGCCAACTGCATTTCCTACCCAGGGTTGTCACGGCAGACTGTAGACCTGGAGGCTGCCCCTCTCAGATTCCCCACACAACTTACTTCGCATCTTCTCTGCTCCAACCAGCAGCTGGATGTTTCCAGCTTGCCTTAGGCAATCTGCTGCAATTTTCCATGTCCCAATCTTACCCTCCATTACAAAAAAAGATGGGAAATATAATGGGCTGAAAGAATTCCGATAGCAGATGCAGACATCAAATTACACAGGTAGTAATCACACAGATTAGGAGACATAATGAATACAATATTCAAGCTGAACACAGACAATGAATTTTTCAGTATGATACCAATGTCTTGTTAATAAAACGAAATAACAATTTTCTCCTTATTAAAGCTAAAGCAATCTCTGTTTTTCGAAGGGACACATGTCACCCAGACCTCTGGGCTGAAATGATCCGAAACTCAATACACACAGGACCAAATGGACTAATACACATTTTGGCTGACTCTCACATTTCAGATTGTGTTGCTGTGACTGTTCACTATAGAGGGGTGTGGAAGTTCCACCTAACATTTCTGAGCCCTTTTCAGAAACAAATGCATTATTCACAATATGTTGTGCACAGAACGGTACTGATTTGGGAATCAGGAAACCTGGGTGTTAGTTCCAACTTCCACGGTTAGATTTTGTGGCCTTGGATATATACGAGTGATGTACAAAGGTGAAGTGGTCTGCTCTGGGGGTAAGCAGTAAGGAGACGGGGACGCACTGTCTGTGCAGAATGTCAAACAATAGTAAAACTGACCAAAGTCAGGCGCTCTTTGTTATCACCATCTGCCATCAGTGCTAAGCAAAGTCAGTGATAAAATACTCAAATCGGTTGGTCTAAGTTTTAAGCAATTTATTTTAATAAATAGATAAATATGTGTGTATTTGTGTGTGTGCTTCATTTAAAAATAACATTATATTCTACATGGAAGTTCATTAAAACTCCTAGTTACATAATGGGACTATGACCCACATGAATTTGTTTCTAGAAGAAGTTTGCAATGGTTTAGAACCATTTAAGCCCACTTCAGGTCTGTTTGTGTCTTCAGCCCATAGCATTATGGACTTCTAAACAGTAGATTTGGAATAAACAATGATAGCAAGGGATTACAAAGAAAAGACACCGAACTTGAGTTAATTCAATCTGTCCTTCTTTGTGACCACTTGGAGTTTTTACTTTAAATTGAAACAGTATAAATTGTGAGGCATAAATTTTTCTTTGATAAGTGCAAATTTTAGTTCATTCATGAAATAACTGAATTTGAATGATATTTTAGTGTGAAATTTATTCTTTTAAACATGTTGGAGTGTTTGCTTTCCAACTAAAGAAAAATCAATTGAGATGATTATTATTACATGTTTATTACTGAAAATAATTGTGTTTATTATAGAGAAGGGCAGCGTTAAAAGTAATTCACTGTGGGTGTCAAATATGCTTGGTCATGCTGGGCATGTGAACCCACCTATTTAGGGTTTGTTTCTTAGATTAGAAGCAGCATTTCTTACGGAGGGGGATCTAGAAGCCCCTAATAGCCTGAGCCCCTTCCATGAACTCAGACTCCAACACACATGGGAAGTGCTTTCCTCCCAGTCCCCTACTGGGGATTAAAAATGTGCACTGGCTGGGCGTGGTGGCACATGCTTGTAATCCCGGTACTTGGGAGGCTGAGACAGGAGGATCCGGGTTCGCGGCCAGCCTCAGCTATTTAGTGAGGCCCTCCGCAACTTAGTGAGACCCTGTTTCAAAATAAAGAATAAAAAAAATAGGGCTGGGGTGTAGCTCAGAGGTAGAATGCCCCTGGGTTCCATTCCCAGTACCGCAAATAAAATAAAATAAAATAAAATAAAATAAAATAAAATAAAATAAAAATTTAAAATGTGCACTGTTGTACTCAACACTCTAAGAAATACCCCCAGTAAAACAAAATGTGTTTAACCCAGTTGGTCCCAATGACCACGGTACCATTTTGCTTTTATTTCTGGAGGAGGAGTTGGTGCAGGGTGGTATGGGGAGCAGTCGGTGGATACTCTGTAGAGGAGCCTTCCATCACCACCCCACAGGCATGAAGAACGACTTTGGGTCAAGCCAAGGGTTGTCAAACACTGCTACATGTTAGAACCTCCTGGGTGGCTCTTTAAAATCCCATGCCCCCATGCACTGAAACCAATTCTATCTGAGTCTCTGGAGGTAGACCCAGCATTGGTATCTTTACATCCCAGTTTGAGATGGCGTGAGTTTGCTCACCCTGAGGTCTTCTTCAGATCATAAGTATAAATCTCTAGCACTTTGTACCTCTGCCACATGCCACTCCTAGACACCGCTGGCAGCAGGAAGCAGGGACAAAGAGGTGACGTGACCTTCTGGCTTAGCCGCAGCGGCAGTGTCAGGCAAGGTGCCCACCCAAGATCTGCACCTCCCAGCCCACCTGGGTGACCTGAACCGGCAAGGCTGTCTGGAGCCTGTCAAAAAAGAGGAGGCCATTAATAATAATAAAAACCAAATGGCTCCTTTAGCCAACTCTCCCCCCACCACCACCCAGAAGTTGAAAAATGAGATATTTGTGCACAAAGATGGTGCCCAGATGCCTTGAGTTGTAAGAAAAGCCAGGAAAGAGAAGAACTACAGCTGGCTCCTCCATTTCTAGGCTGATTTGCCTATTAACCTCCTGGAATTCTGAGCAGCGGTTCGTTGAGCTGGTTTCTCTCAATAGCCCACACAGGCCCTGCCTCTGGGACACAGTGTGCAAGGGTTTTCATTAAAAAGTTAACATTTATCACAGAGTTCAGCGCTCCCTCAATATCTCATCGAAAACAGAAAAACAGCTCAGCTTCAATGAGGCAAATGTCGCAGTAAGATAAATGCTAACATTTTCTTGAAAGCCACTGTAATTATTCAAAGAACCACCCCCTCCCATCCCACCCTTCACCCTAGCCCTCCCTCTCTTCCCCCCCTCTCTTCTCTCTCTCTCTCTCTCTCTCTCTCTCTCTTTCTCTCTCTCTCTCTCTCCCTCTCCCTCTCCCTCATCCTCTCTCTCTCTCCTCCTACTAGCCTTATTCGGCAAACTTCCCAGGGCCATGTTTGGTTTCCCAGCCTCCTGGGCAGCTGGGTGATCTGTGAGCTTTATCAGCAGGCAGATCAAGCTCTCTAGAACAGGCTCTGATGAGTACTGACTTTCACAAACTGTTCCTGAGCTGAGCCGCTGCTCCTGGACAACCCAGTTTGAAATGAGAGACCTGAACTTAGAGGCCATGCAGTTGCCCCAGAAGGTTCTGTGATCCCCTGTCACCCTGCTTCATGACAAGGATCATGTTTCCAGAAAAGGCTGCGACTACCAGCAGGATGAAGCCAGATGGGACTCCTGGCTTGGCCCTGAGTACAGAAGCCGGCTCTGCCCCTGCCTCTCTGCTTGGGGCTGTACCTTTTGCCCAGTGGCAGGGGTTCCTGCTTCCTGCACCCAGTTCTCGGCCACCAGCTGTATCCCATGGCAGATGCCCCCTATTTGGAAAGGTCAGCGCCATTCACACTTATCTTCAGCGGGTCATATAAATTTGGCCAATTAGACTTGGTTGTCAACATTCTATGTCCTGAATGCCATCTGGGCTCCCCGTCATTTACCAACCATCTTGAAATGTTCTAGCATTGTGAGTGTTTCACAAAGTGTTTTCTACAGAATATTAAGAGCAGTCATACACAAAAGGGTTTTTGTGATACATAAATTTGAGAAACCTTGGTTTAAACATAATCAAACAAAATCATTACTGTAGAACTTCTCAAGACAACTAGCAAGCACAGTGAATAATTAATAAAGGACTAGAATGAGAGGTTGGGATAAGCATCATTCTCAAATTTATTTGATGGTGGACATTTTATTTATTTATTTATTTATTTATTTATTTATTTATTTTATTTACTTATTTATTTTTGGTGTAACTGGGGATTGAACCCAGGGGCATTCTACCTCTGAGCTATAGTCCCAGCCCTTTTTATTTTTTTTGTTTTGAAACAGGGTCTCACTAGGTTGTTACGAGTCTTGCTAAATTCCTGATGCTGGTCTCGAACGTGCGATCCTCCTGTTTCAGCCTCCCAAGTACTGGGATTATAGGCATGCGCCACCACGCCCAGCTTGGACATTTTTTTTTTTTATTGCAGAATATATGTTGGAAAAGAATGCCTTAGAACCACAGAGTGGAAATGCAGCATCTTTCTATGGTTTTGTTCCCTTATCTGTGAAATGGGAATAAAATCATAGCTCCGGGGATTACTGTGACTGGGGATTAAATGAAATAAATGCATCTAAATAATTTAGATCAACATTTGGCACACCTGTTAGCCGTAACCTGAGTTCCAATTCTGCCTCTGTCTTAGCTGTGCAATACTGAATGTCATGGAGACACTCAGTCTCAGCTTCCTTGCCAGTGAAATGGGACTACCATTAGTTTCTAGTTCAGAGATTTGGGGGATTACATGACATATTACACGTAAATTGCTCGGTAAACTTTTGGCATAAACAAAACTCTCAAAAACTGCTAGCTGAGAAGAGCGTTGCTATTTCTGGTGAAGGACACCGTGGCCCATAATTTCAATGAATTTGAAACTTCAGAGATTGGAGTTCAATGACTCTGGGGAGAAGGAACACAATTTACATTTCAAACCTGACTAGCAACCAGGAATGGGGCCCTGTTTTCATCTAGCAACTCTGAAATTAATAACAGTACTATAGTCCCACATAGGGATTTGTGAATATCTTGTTACATTCAGGCTGATAACACAAAGTAAAATAATACAATGAACTAATCTTAAAAGTAAGACCTGTTTTTGAACTACAAGTAGATGAAGTTGGAGAAGATAGAAGCTGATCTAATTCAGATTTAAATTACAAAAGATCTGTATATTTACCATATGCTATCACTCTTTTTTTTTTCCTTAAAGATCTGAGCGTTTTGGGTAACTAAGGAAAAGGGACAGGATTTTTGAAAGTCACAGCGGACTTAGGTGGTAAAAACACCCACAGAAAGCCCATGAGTTGACCTGGTTCTTAGTCATGCTTCTCACTGAGTAATGAAGAAGTCAGGAAGTTCTCAACCAATGGAAAAATCTAAAGGGCCCATGGACTACGGCGTGGATGACACTCCCTTTTCTTAAAGCAGCCCAGATCTAAATACGGCACTGCCAAAACTGACTGGGAAAAGCCAATTGTAGGTTAAACCATTTGAAAATCTTAGTATTCAGTCATTTCAAACATGAAAAAAGGGCAATTACATATTGTCAGATTTTCCGCTAAATTAAAACTTAAGAAATGATTTAGTCACATTTTCCTAAACTCTTAAAAAATTGTTGTAAGGAATCAAGAGAAAAGAAGCCTATGTCCTTTAGAATCAGGCAAAGCCGAGCACCATCCAAGAGGACCCAAGTCCTGTTTCATATTTATTTTGAACAACTTGCCGTCTGGTAACATTTTTCTGTTCTATTTTTAATGGCTATAAAGTTTCTATCACATTCAGTAATTATCTTCAATCTCTGAAGGAGAAAGGAAATTCCATAATAAGAACTACATGAAACGTCGAGTGTACAGGTGCCAGAAAATATTGTTTTGTTTAGTGGAGATGAGATTGTAAAAATATGGCTCTTTATAAGCACATACTCTCCAGTTTATTTATAGACACTATGACACTCTTAAACTCCTTATTTAATCGCTAACAGAAACATTATTTCGAAAGGGAATTAGGATGGTGAAAATATATCTTAAAGTACAATATTCTCTAGAGCAGTCTCATTTTTCCTCACTATTATCAGCTACAACTACTCTGAAAAAAAAAAAAGGCAGGAGGTAATCTAAGCCGCAACAACAAACAAAAATGTTTTAAATTTCTCAGGGGCAAGATGCACTACATTTTGAAGGAAATTGGAAAGGATATCAAAGAGGATTTATTGTCTGATGACCACCCTAGTTATTTAGTGAAAGTTGTGAGAGAAAAATAACAGCAGCAGTTAAGAGATCAGATGGGAACTTATTTAAAGGAAGGGCAACAGAGAGAGAGCGAGAGAGCGAGAGAGACAGACAGACAGACAGACAGACATTTAATGCTTTGGGACCATGGATATACATTTGATAACAAGTGGTTAATTCACGGTTGCATTTTTAGATAAGTCATGTCAAGCAATGATACTAGGCTATTATGATTACTATTGAAAGGTCAAAATACTACGCTTACTAGTTATGAATTTTATCTAATACACTTAAGATAAAAGCAATCTACCGCACTTATCATTCACAGAGGAGTCATTAAAAATAACTTTTTTCCACTTACGGATAATGTCCATCAACTGGGCATTAGAAAAGTAAATAAAGTCCTTTCCCAGGGGGGATAATCTAGAATATAAAATACTATATTGTATTTCTCTCAAAGTATCTACAAATATGTAGCTATGTATTAGAGCCTCCTTTACCACAGAGATCTCATTAAATAAATGAAGTAAAGTTAGCCATCTATATTTTTTGCTCAAATCTGTGTTGTAAGTATATGTTCTCTCTGAGAAGTAGGCTGCAGAGAGATTTTTCCAGAAAGGACATTAAAATAAATCATTGCACATATCAACAGTGGAAATGTTGCATGTTCACTTGACCAAAAAAAAAAATTTTTTTTTTGAGGATACCTAGTCACTTTCATAGAGAGAGAGAAGGTGACAGAGAGGAAGAATTTGTACACATTTCTCCTAGACCAACCTGGAACCTCTCAGCTTACTGGGTATGGAAAGTGGGCTAGACATTGCTTTGTTTATCATACAGGCAATGATTACAAGAGCCCACGAAGGCCACCCCCGTTTCTCCTGAGAGCCAGGCAACTGTGGAACCAGAACTGGCTTGAGAGGGCTTCTGATTGGAACAAGACCCACTGCAGAAACCCAGGCTGGCGGGACAGAGAGGCTGATGGCCCTGTGACATTTTAATGCAGCGGGTCTTCTTCTGCTGACCCAAGACATGGGTAAATAAAGATAAGCGTCGCTAGAAACACAAACCACTGCTCTCCCAGGGTGACCCTGGGGGATTGGGGCAAAGAGAGCGAGCTTCCTGCTAGCAGGAGCTGCCACCTTGCTGGGGCTGAAGAGGGAGCGCCAGCTCAGAGCCAGCGGTGAGGAGCTCTGGGAACTCGGGTAGCTAGCGTCCAATTCAGAGCTGGGGGGGGGGGGGCGGACACTACAAAAAATCCCTTTGTTATCCGATTCAGATGAGTGGCTTTCTTGGCTTTGTTTCTCATTAAACTTTTAGAAAGGGATTATCCCAAGTTTTTGCCTATTTAGTTGTTTTTGTTTTCGGGCTTAATGTACAACACATTACCTAATAAAAATCACACCACATTAAATGCGCTGAGCTGAGTGTGCTGCGGTTACTGTGACTTTACTGGTGTTATTTTAAGTGTCTGTTCTCTGAATTCCCTGGGAATTTATGCCGTTAACTCCCACGAATGGGAACAGACCTCCCAAGCCTGTGGCTGCACACTCCGTATATTTATTAGGCAGCAACTTTGCTTCTAGACGCTGCACACGGGGCTGTATTTTTCCCTAGACGCTTGAGTTCCTGAGCACACTTGTTTGAAAAATGCCTTTTAAAATATATGGTTTAGCTAGACAGACTAAAAATTTTGTGTAACCAGAGAGAATGTTTAGAAAACACTGTTTGGGGAGGGAAATAATGCTTTAATGCTACCTCCAAGAGGATAAATAATACTGGCTTTAGTGTTGCTAATAAAACAGAGCAGAGGCCTGGTCCTCAGAAGGGAGTGATACAAAAACATCAAATATTTAACCATTTGGCCTGGAGACTTGTACAGGGGCTGCAATCAGTTCCTCTCATTAATAAAACAAATATTAAAATAACCACTTCAAAGGCTCTTCGGGGGAAAGATAGGCCAAAATCAAAGAGAACAATTTCTTGGTGACATTTGTGACTATATATGAAGAGAACGCTCTCATTCTGTCAAGAAAAGTTTCCATCTAATTTTAAACGATTAGAATTTATTTTATACTTCAGCTGAGATGGCTAGCATCCTACTCTCTTTAATATATAGGATATTTGGTATTATTTCTTATGTTCCAGCACTAAAATTTTGTTCTACATGGCACTCCATTTGCAATAAAAAAAAATTCACCCCAAACTGTGATAGATTTTTGGTTTGTAACAACTGCTTCACAGCGGATCTAAACAATGAGCTAAATATTATTGAAAAGAGGGGTTTAATTTTTGTAGATTATTTATCCTGACTTGTATTACTTAATGAGGCCTACTACTGAAGAATCCTGCATCCTGATAAAATCATAGATTAGAAAATATGTGCCTATTCAGGTTTCCAGAATTTTCCTTTCTTCCAAACCCATCAAACGCTAAAAAAAACAGTGTGAAATCGCTGATGAAGTAGCGCCACCACCTGGACATTTTCAGAACAGCAATCCCTTTTCCTCACAAAGGTGAACTATTCTCAAGCACACTTAAGACTTAGCCATTTCCTGTAGTTTTGCCTCATCATGAAAAAGAAAGATCGATTCCACACTGGGGATGAAATATTTTCTAGACGTCTGAAGAATGAGTGAAGTGTCATTTATAACAGAGGGATGTAGCTTGAAGGGAAGCTGAATTTTAAACACATATATGGTCATCCCTTATCTATAAAACGAGGGTAGTAATAGTATCTACTTTACAGGGTAATTGGGTGGTAAAATGAGATAACGCCTGCAAAGTGCCTAGCAAGCATGGTGCCTAGCACACAGTAGTGATCACGAACGGAAGAGATTATTAAATCTGATGCTTAACTCCCTTGCAAACATACACATTAACAGGCATGGGGTTGACAAGGGCTGCAAGTAGTTTTCAGGTCTCACTCCTGTGCCAGATATAAGAAATATAAAGACATAAGAAAAGAAAACCACTTTTGTTTCAAGCTGTGAGAGGAGGGGGATCTGCCACCCCCTTAATGAAGTAATCCCACCCCCTCGTTCTTCATGCCTTGCAGTCTGGCCCCGTCTCCCCCTGGCCTCATGCCCTTCACCTACACCTTCTTGGGAGCTTCCAGCTCCTCAGCAGACCTCTCGCCTCCTGTCTCAGGATGGTCCTCATGTCACCCCTTTGTCTGGCTGCCCCGCCTTTCTTTGCTTATTTAAACCCTACTGTTCCTGGAGGATCAGGCTCTATCTTTTCTGTGAATTTACCTCCTGCTCTTTTTCCAACTACTCGTTCCACACCTGGAAAGTGTTAGTACTGGCAGTTATTCCCTGGATGCAAAACTCCTGAAGGGCAGGTACAATCTGCAGGTTCATGGCTATACTCAGTGCCGCAGCTGGATACTTTTTTATGGTATTAATCTCCACAAAGAAAATACACGTCAATACCCACAACTCTACAACCAAGGTGATCTGCCAAACGCTTGGTGTGAATTGATGGTGGAAATGAAACTAGGTCCTGACCAAAATTAGAGAACAGCCACTCACGAACTAACAAACACAAGGGCTTAGCTCCTGGGCCACACTAACAGGGAGATCAAAAGTTCCTTGTTTTGTTATGGATACAAAAAGATGGAAGTAACATCTCAGCCTTATAGAATCTTGTTTCCCCAAGCTGCCCCTGTGGAAGGGGCTCTCCATGCACCCTTATTTACCATCCAGGTATCTCTCTCTCCTGGAGGCAGGAGAGACGCTTCAGCACGGGCCGAAGCCCCAGCCGAGGGTGGGAGCGCTCTGAGTTGGAATCCTGGTTCTGCTGTGTGTGAACTGTGTGGCCCAGGTAAGTGGTCTTAACTTCTCTAATAGCCACATTCCTCCTCTGTAAAAAAAAAAAAAATCCTAGGATGCACGAGGAAGTAATGATTTGCATGGTGCTTAGCACACACATTAAGGACCAAACAAGAGTGATGGATATATATATTTAATTTGTTTACTTGTGATTTGTTTCTCACAAAAGAGAATAATTGCAAACAGATGACATTCAGAATATACTCCGGTTTGGGGGAAGAACATTCCAAGTCCTTATGCATGAAATACATATGGGAACCTCTGGATCCCTGGGTTGTGTTGTTGTTGTTGTTGTTTGTTTGTTGTTTTGTTTTGTTTCCCCCAAAGGTTTAAATGAGACTTCATCGAGATCAACCAGCAGAGGTCACTCAGACCTCAGAATTCTTACTGACCCCAGCCGGCTAAGTTGAGAACTCTCTAGTTAAAGTAGCATGCTATTTTATGGTAATGCTTTGCTGTTAAAATTATTGTTTTGTATTGCTTATTAAGAGCTACACTGAAGCAGTTTGATCCATGTTCTGTTTACAGAGTTTTCCTCACTTCAATTCTTTGTGGGGAGAGACCAAGCTCAACAGGTTAGGGAAGCAGGAAGGGTGTAGCGCGGAGAAGAAAAATAACATAATGACAGCACTTTCGACGACTTAAAGAAGAGTCTAAAATGATGCTTGGAGCAGGCAAGAAGTGACCTGGGCCTGCTTCCTACTAAGCAGTGAAGGGGTCCTCATGGGAGAGAAGTTCACATGTAAGAAAGAGCAGTTTAGAATGTTCTGCGTAGTCTGGAGATATTAGGAAAGAAAAAGAAAGAAAAAACAAAAAAAACCCAGAAGATGGCGCCCTTACAGAGTCTGATGTATGTAAAGGCCGATAGATGTAGTTGTATGTAAAATAAGCATGTCAACGTGGTGTGGTAGCGCACACCTGTAATCCCAGACTTGGAAGACTGAGACAGGAGGATTGCAGGTTCGAGGACAGCCTCAGCAAGTAGTGAGATGCTCATCAACCTAGCAAGACCCTGTTTCAAAATAAAAATAAAAATAGGGCTGGGGGTGTAGCTCAGAGGTAGAATGCCCCCAGGTTTAATCCCCAGTACAAAAAATAAAATAAGTATCTGTGAATCAACTTAAATCCACTTTAAATGAAACATAGAAATGTTACAAATGCCACACTTTGTGATTTCAATTTTGCACCTGACAAATAAGAGTGCTGGTTCCCACAGAATTCACCCCGGACCCATGCCATGGACGGCCCTCCTGTTCAGGAGCAAGGGTGGAAGCAGGACAAATAAAACCAACCAGAAAAGTCGACAATGGCCGGGCGTGGTGGTGCACACTTGTAATCCCAGTACTTTGGGAGGCGGAGACCGGAGGATCCGGGTTCGCGGCCAGCCTCAGCTCTCTGTCTCTCCCTGTCTCTCTCTCTCCCTGTCTCTCTCTCTCTCTCTCTCTCTCTCTCTCTACTTAGTGAGGCTTCCGCAACTTCGTGAGACCCGGTTTCAAAATAAAATAAAAAATAGGGCCAGGGGCGTAGCACGGAGGTAGAACGCCCCTGGGTCTCCCCGGTACCGCAAAAAAAAAAAAAAAGAAAGAAAGAAAAGTCGACAATGTGGCAGCTAGGCCCACCCAAC